>JXSR01S023181.1:12296-28368 GCA_000969725.1 Ophiothrix spiculata
ACCGTCATAACCACCAACAGCATAAAGAAAATCTGAAACAAAATCAGCATTATAGCATTACTAATGGGTGTGGAAAGCAATCTTTCATTCTTGGTGGGGTCATACTTCTCTACTGAGCTGAGGCAATGCCTGGATGCACCATCATAACCACCCACAGCATAAAGAAAATCTGGAACAAAATCAGCATTATATCATTACTAATGGGTGTTGAAAGCAATCTTTCATTCTTGGTAGGGTCATACTTCTCTACTGAGCTGAGGCAGTGTCTGGATGCACCATCATAACCACCAACAGCATAGAGAAAATCTGAAACAAAATCAGCATTATATCATTACTAATGGGTGTGGAAAGCAATCTTTCATTCTTGGTTAGGGTCATACTTCTCTACTGAGCTGAGACAGTGTCTCGATGCACCATCATAACCACCAACAGCATAAAGAAAATCTGAAACAAAATCAGCATTATGTCATTACTACTACTAATTGACGCAACACATGTCTGAAAGGACACAGGGCGTTGTGACCAAAGTTATTTTAATACATTCACACGTAACACCCACTCAGAACGGTTTTGGGCAGCTTCAACAGCCATATTAAGTTGTAATCAAATGGCACTCAAGTCGTCAAAGAGTTGATCTTGGAAAGTAAGGCGAAGTGCGCCACCATGGCAATAGGGTTCAGTAGCCTGGTTTTTCGGGTGCAGAAACATGACAAGTGGCAGGTCTCAGATGGCATGTCCAATAAAATCTGTTACGAGTCAGTGTCAGAGTCGCGGGCTCTCTCTGAGAACGGGCATATAAGTTTGTGTTTGATATCATTACTAATGGATACGGAAAGCTATCACTGGTCACATCATATATTAAAACTGCAGGTATGAGACTGCACCTTCCTGGAAAGTCTGGACAAGTGAGTGAAATTGTTAAAGTATACCTTAAAACGGGCTGAAAATAAATGTATAGACCTTGTGGAAATTTTGATGTCAAAAAAGCTGGAACCAGCTGAAAAGCTTGTGCCTGTAATTGACGGATTTCAAACTCAAGTTAATATTTTGAGCTTGCTGGTGGATCAATATCAAAACATAACAGTTAGTCTGCATGTGAGTGCAAGAAAGTCGTATCTGGAATGGCTGCCATATGTGATATTTATTTAACACCTTGTCACTAGAATGTGAAAAATCCATCAAAATCAAATGGCTCTTGAAATGGTTCTTCAGGTGACACAGCTGAAGAACCATTTCAAGAGTCACTGACCCAAGACTGGTTATTCTACAGTGTGCAATTCAAATTTATGTAAAATGGCAGCTATTGTAGATATGCTTTTGTTACACTCACTCTCATGATGAACTGTATCGCCACAAAGCCAGTTGGGAAAAGATGGACTTCCATTGCATTTGAAGTGGAAATTGTTGTGAACCTTTATGATCAAAACAATTGTATTTTAAGCTAAAAAGTTATATTGTCAGGAATAAGGAGACAATTTAGAGACAAAATCTTACCTCCTAACACAGCCACACCAACGCTACTTCGCCTAGTTTGCATATTGGATACAGGGTGCCATTCATTGGCTTTGGGATCATAAGCTTCTACTGTACATAAACCTGTAAATATAATGAGCAATATAAGTACACTGCACATCAAAAGTTCCTACCCATGACTTCTACATGCCTGCAGATAAATTAAATTAACATTTTTCCTCATAATTTTTGGCACGCCAACCAAGTTTCATCAATTTGTAGTCAGAATGTATCAAGTTCATTAAAAAGCGATACAAATTTGCAAAGAATGGTCGGTTTTAAAATATTGCCTTCGAATTCTTGCAAATCGATCAACTACACGCAGAGGGCCATCATCAGTACCAAATGAGTACAGGGCCAGTGGTTACTGTAACAAGGTATCAAACAGGTATGCTATTGCATGTTGTTACATAGAAACTGAATAGATCGCATTGGGAAGCGAATCCCTACTGTTATTAATTCCGGCTACTCACGGTGTGCAATCATGGTGTTTGTGGTTCTACCTCAGTGTGTCATTCAGGAATTTGCAAGAATTGAATTTAGAGGTAATGGTTTTTTAAATCAACCGTTCTTTGCAAATCTGTGTCGCTTGCTGGCGAATTTGATGCATTTTGAAAATGAGACTTTAATGATGTACCAAAAATTATCAGAAAAAACATTAATTTAATTCATCTAAAAGCGTGTAGAAATCATGGGTAGAAAATTTTGATGCGCAGTGTTTGTAATGTGCAGGTGGGGCTATGTATCAATATAGTTTGGAGGTAGGTGACCACAACATTTGGAAAACGGTCATGGCATTTAACGTGGACACCAAAAAAAGGTGAATTTGTCACGTTAAGAATGATTTTACTGGCACATGGCACCACTAGTTGGGTTAAGCCCCCAATAATTCAGAAATTTTTTAATAAATTGACACTAAAATAAATGGTATTTGGTGCATTCAAATGTATCACTATATTTATGTGGTGCCCTGCACCATGCTAACAGGTGTCGCTTGAACTTTTTTTCAATGAAAATGAAAATTGCTGTCACTAATAATAATTTGGATTACAGATTTTGAAAATCCTCTTAAATATGTCAAAACCATCATTCAAAGTTCGTCATGTGAGTGCAAGAAAGTCGTATTTGCAATGGCTGCCATGTGGTACATTTTTTAACACCTATTCACTAGAATTTCAGGTGACAGTGTCACCTGAAGAACCATTTCAAGAGCCACTGACCCAAGACTGGAGATTATACAGTGTGCAGTCAAAAATTAATGACAAATGGCAGCTATTGTAGATACGACTTTCTTGCACTTACATGACGAGTTATTCCCTAATGGGATCGATATACCTGTGGTTCCATCGAATCCCCCTACAGCATATATCATCCCTCCTAGTACTGCGACTCCTAGAGTGCTGCGCCTAGCATCCATAGACGCCACAGACGACCACATGTCCCTGATGGGATCATAGACATCAACTGTCCGCACACGTAGAGATCCATTAAAACCACCTACTGCATATACTAAACCATTAAGAACACACACACCTGGAAATGGGATTGAATTGAAACAATTTGATAAATTAGAACCTTAAAGATCAGATGATACATGTACAGGGCCAATACAAACCCTCAAACAAGATTTGAAACAAGTAACTCAGGTTTATTTTGAGGGGTTGGAGACTAAAAAGCCCAAACATATGTTTAAATCATAATTTAAACCAATAATCGATAAAATAAATAGATTCTAAAAAACAAGAATTTTACAAGGAACCTATAAATAGCGGCAATTTTTTATCAAAAACTTACTTTTTTTGAACAAATGTTTTTGCATCCTTCAGCTGTCCAATTTGTTAAATATCTAACTCTTTTGCTCCGGAAAGGCGCAGGTAAAATTGTAAAAAGTGGCTTTGACATCAATCTCTGTTTATTAATTTCATTCCAAACTGGATAATTTTGACACTTCTGCGAGCCATTGCCAACAGCTTTCCGTCCAAAAGGGGACGTAAAACAATTTTTAGTCAGTTGTTTTTGTGCACTTCCGGTTTATTTATTCTGTTCAAACATGACGACCTTCGGAAAAAGTATTCTGGACGAACGAGTTAAGGCAAATTTGTTGCAAATGGAGTATCTGGCTAATACCTACCAGCCCTACATCTTCTGGACGGCATCTCAGCAACCTGAGTCCACCTCTCCTCTTTAAAATCATACACTTCGACGCTACGTATAGCTTTTGGTGCCTGGCCACCTACTACCAGCATGAGCTGCAAAATAGAAAAAAAAACCCATATATAATGTGTAAAAGTGAGGATAAAAAATAAAGTTATTTTTTATATCTTTGTTAAAAACAAGCTGAATGTTAAATGCGTCCAGAATATCCAATAAATTGAGCTTTTAACACAACTGATGTGCATGCTTAATTCACAAATCAAATTTCCCAATGATCTTGACTTGGCTATAGCAGTATCATCTAATCATATTCAACAATATACATGAAATGCAGAGGGTTGTGTACGGCACGGATAAACAATTTGACAATACGCAGTAAAAATCCTGCAAAACAGCTTGTTTTTCAAATTGACTTTAGAATTAGTTGACCTTTTCAGGGCCAAACAACTTTTGCACATCTTGATCTGCATCTGATTGTACACTAAAGTGTCTTTACTAGAAACTGAATCAGGGCTCATTGCACCAGAAGTAACAACTGAAGCAACAAGAGTGCCATGCCACTACCTAAAAATATTTTGTGAAGTAAATAACTATCGTGGTTGGATCTAATTTGTGAACGCGTACTTAACAGCTAGTCTGAGCGTAGACGAAAACACAACCACCTTGAAAATGTACTTTTGTGTCAAAAGACACTGGGCATTCGCTACAGGTACGAGTTGACACATTAAATCCAAGTATCCAACAACAATAAACTCTTGAAACTACCATATTAAATGTTGTCAACAATGACAAATTAAAAAAAAAGGAAACTTGGAATAACAAAACCATTTGCTCTCAGGTTATTAGATGGGTAATCATCTCAGTGTATTTGATGAAATCCATAATGATACTAAATGCTGCAGTTGAACATGTTCACGACTAACCTTTGGTGAACCTATGGATGTTCTTTGACTCGTTCATGGATTCTCAAGACTCACCTTGGGTAAACCTATGGGTGTCCTTTGCCTGGTACGTGGGTTTTTGATTAGAATGCGCTGTTCCTTAGGTAATAAATGATATTTCATAGCTTCAATTAAATAGTCTTTACAAGAACTGCTAGTTTTAATCAATGGTTCATCTTCAACTCTTTGCACAAGGAAATCCCTTGATAGCAGCGGCAGACGGACATGCTCCACAAGGCCTGGCATGTAGTCCCTTCTATTGGCAGGGTTGTCATTCACCCACGCAACAACTGCTTCAAAAACCTGTAAGCCATAAAAACAGAATTAGAGAGTCAATAGTTAGACTACTATTGTTATTTCAAATAATTCTCGGACATGAAAATTTAGAGTCTTGCGTAACACAATTGCGTGTGCATTTTACGCGAGTACACAACGCTTTTCAGGCACGCGCGATGTTGCGACACTGTGGATTACTGATTGGAAACGGTGTTGCGTACTTCCCGGTGTCCCGTTCTTGTCGCAACTCTTGGATAGGCAGTGGCTGCGTTCAGAAATCAAGTTCATGTCCCAAATTTATTTGAAACAATAATAGTCAAGAAACCAGATAATCATAATTTTAGCATTTGTGTTATAGTAAGGGCTGTGTTGCGTTGTGAAGGCAGGTGTAAATCAAGTACTTTCATTAATTTTAAAAACTTGATGAAACCTGACACATCTTATGCCACTCGTCTGTAGTCATTTTTTGTCATTTTCTTCTTAATGCAGCATTCAGAGTTCCAGCAAGATATGGGTCAACGTCTGCTGATCAGCAGTCTACTAGTAAAACATATTGGTAAACGCTGAGCGAAGGTTTCGACGAACACAAGGAACTCTTAACACCACATAAGACACCTAGCTGTTGACACCTCTAGTTTAAAGCAACTATCCAAGAATTTTTTTCTTAGGCCCGTTCAATTTCGTAATTGATTTTTTTTTTCAAAGCCCAAAAGGTCCAAGTGTACTTATCAATCATACCACAAAGAGAGTTTTGACCATATTTAGAGAAGGCAACAGGATGCCAATGACTGGACATATTTGTATATAACCCTGAGCGTGTCAAAATGCATTACATCTGGCCCTAGGGGTAAGAGAAAAATAAAAGCTAAATAATAATAAACAAATAAATCAACAATCATAATTGAATACGCCAGAATAAGAACATCCCAACTCCAATAGCTCCCTTCTGTTAATTATAATATAAAATATAAATGCATACAAATTTCTGAAAATGCTTTCACAACACTAAAATAGCATTTCCATGTCAATATCCTAATCATATTGTCACATTTGACCTTGTAGTCGACTTGTTTAGACATTGTTAGATAATTGTTATAGTACATAGTTGCTATATCTAAACAGCCATTACAAGAACATCCCAACTCCATGAGCTCCCCTCTGCAACTATATGCTAGGAAAATTATCTAACAATGTTTAACAAAGTCGACTACAAGGTCAAATGTGACACTATGATTTGGATAAAGACATGGAAATGCTTTCTAGTGATTTGAAAGCTTTTTTAGAGATTTACATGCATTTACATTTTACATAACTTAACAGACGGGAGCTATTGGAGTTGGGATGTTCTTATTCTGGCGAATTCAATTGACTAGATAGTTAAAATTGTATGGATAAACTATGCGCTCTGTGTCAAATTCAGGATATGACACTTCGCATGGGTTAGGTTGGGGGTCAATACCTATGGAGGGGGCTTTGTTCATTTTCATAGACAAATTAACACCATCTGCAAAAAACAACTTTTTGTAAAAATTTACCTCCTCTTCAGATGGAACCGTGAGATGATCACTGCCGATAAGTTGTGCTACCTCATCTGCTGGAAGTGCCCGAAACTCATCACTATGAACTACTGAGCTGTAAGATAACAAAGAAGAGAAAAAATAAGTTGAATTCAAAATAATCACAAGAAATTGAGCAGAGTTAAACAGCAAATTCATTGATACAGATCGCTGATATTTAGAAAAAGATTGCTGCTTCATTTCATCGTATTTCAAATCCATCATGACTACTATAATGCTTCTAGTATGTATTTTGAATCAAAAAAACACATTCCACAAGTTTACACCACATATGTGATGGCTCAACCCAAAAGGGGGGACTTTGCAGGTGATATCAATTTTGATTTTATCATTTCATCTGTAGCAGCATTTTCTAAGCTTTAAAATGACACCTTACTTGTTGAAATTGATTAAGGCGATCAAATTTTACGACAAAAAATCTGCTGGAAATTCTTATTATTTTCTTTATTTTTTGCTACCTACACAGCTGTTTCTTGAAAAGTGTTCTGTCGCAAAATCCCCCTTTTCGGGGTGAGTCATCACATATTAGCATTTCTGCGTGGTAGGTAGATTGCATCACTGAATTACCTCTGAATTAACAACCAATCAAAATTAAAATTATATATAGGGTAAACAAAATTTGATTGAACAGAAATCCAGAATCCAGGGCCCCATTGTTGTAAATGCCAACCCTGACCTGGATTTTTGTTTACATTGTCCAAGAAATTATTGTCTGATCTATAGTCGAAACTCATTACAACGAAGTTGGTGGGGACGGAGAAATTAGTTCTTTATATCCAAACTTTTGTTATATCAGGGTTTTGAAAACAATAAAAAACAAAATGAATTATTAAATGATACAAGAAAAATGCTTCTTTTAAACAGGACTTTTCTTGTATCAGATTTCGTTATAATGAGTTTCCACTGTAAAACATAAAAGATCCTGTTTAAAATAATTTATTTGAAGCTATGAAAACTGTGATCTGATTCTTGATTTTTTTTTTTCTTGTTAAGTTTTCAATTTCCGATTCAGGATGAGTCAGAGGTTCGATGAAGGGTCAGTCTGAAAACACAAACCACAGCCTAACCAAAGTCTACCAGCATCCTGAAGATCCTGATTAAGACAAAGCATGTGATCATGATATAACAAAAAGGAAATTAATATGGACACTGTAAATAGCCAGCAATACCCAGAGAATATAGATCTACCTGAGGTGTTGCATGGTGTAATTTTGAGAATAGTAGTGAGAATACTAGAATATCATACCTGTGAACATTTTCAAATTCTAATGTGGGAGACTTTTGTTGGGCAAAAAGGTACTACATGAAGAAAATTTTTTACCATAGCTTTTGAAAATTGAAAAAAAAAGATGAAAAAAACACTTCTCATAAGCGCAGAGACGACTCATAACGATATAATTTTTTGTTTCAATTTCTAAACAAATGTAGCGCATACAGTGTACGCCGTACACTGTCTGTAACACACGCTAGCGGGACACCCAGTGGATTTGTTTTCAAATCGGAAGATAAATTGATTTTTTTTTTCAAAGCGGGAGATAGCAGAAGATTTTTTTAATCAAAGCTGAAGATATGGCACCCGACCTAAAAGTGGGGAGACTGCCGTCTAAATTGGTAGACATGGCAGGTATGGAATATAGATCTACCTGAAATGTTGCATGGTGTAATTTTGGGCATAGTGGTAGAGCTCGCTGCAGGAGTGCATATCTGCAAAAGCTCTTATTCCAAGACAATTGGTTGGATGGAGTTGTCGCTGTAGAAAGTCGCAGCAGGCGTTACGCACATCATTCAGTTGTAACAAGCTTGCGGCTGGTAGAAGTGTCTGAAAACAATCATGAAAAACATGTAGCTTTATATTGTATTATATAGTTTTACAGATTCATTTGTTTTTAGAATGGTACTCACATTCACATACGCTTGTACACTCGATGTCGACGCTTCACTATATGGCTCAGATTGCCCACTATTGCAGGTAACCGCGATAATTAGTCCAAAATTTTGACCAGTAGAATTACACAACTTGCCAACTCTCATGCCCTACCTATCTACATGGCAATCATTTGTGAGTGGAAGGTTTTGGCGAAGAGGGAAGAGGTTGACAAAATGTCAATGTTTACATGCAAGACTTCTGTATAACGCACTATGTTTAACTTATGCGTTACAAGAAATTTGCACAACCACCAATGCGTCACATGTTTTATGTGTTTGACGCTGAAAACAAATGCCTTCAGGATATGGGCCAATCAAGTGCTTAGATTGATTAGCGGTTACCGCTGTCTTATTTTGGATAAGACGTCGGAGCCCAGCGTAACATTCACATAGATAAATTGAAAACATGACTTCAGGTTCTTCTTGTTTTCTGGATCAAAAACTCTATAACAATTATTCAACCTTTACTCAAAACTACTGATTTGTTTCATTTTGCTCATTCTCATCTAATAATTTTGTGCTTTATTCTGTTGTATATTTCTTGTGTACATTTGTAAAGCACACAGATCGTGTACAGATCACAGCTATTATAGTAAGCATCGTCAGTCATTATTGTTGTAATCAACTCTTCATGAAAATCAGCAGCGAGGAACCTATTACTTATTAAGAAAAAACATGAGATGCATACATTCCTATTGAATATAACAAGGTGGTCGGACAGTTACGTAAAGCCGTGGGTCCCCTGTACGAATAGACTCCTTCATGGGGTATGCATGTTATGCAAGTACTTGTATCATTGATTGATTGATTGATTAATTGGAGGAAAAATTTAAAGAATGTAGATATAAACGGCTGCACATGAGTAGCAGAACTCCTTCTAAGACAGTACCAGTGGAGTAGTCGAGGAGGGGTCAATATAGAGGTCTGAAAAATTGGTAAAATTGTTAAAGTCTGTTTTGGATACTTTTTAAGCCTTTTGTCAGTCGTAATCAAATTTTGTTGGTCGATGTCTCCTCAACCAATGTCGGAATTCTCTCTACGCCACTGGACAACATTTTTCACACAATAATCTTTAAATCAATGTGAGCATAGTATAATACACTGCCACTACAAATTTACAGCTATGAGAATTACATTATTTTTTACCCAAAAAAATCAGCTTATTTGAACATTTTCTTCTGTAACTTGAATTTCTGATGAGTAAACAAAGTCAATTAATAGACCCTTGCCATCTTGTTAAAGTCTGTTTACTTCTCGTAGTAAAATCTTATTCTAACCCCAATCAAAACCCCAACCCCAATCCTAACTCTAACCCTAACTCAACCTACTTGAACATTTTCTTCAGTAACCTGGATTTCTGATGTGTAAACAAAGTCAATTAATAGCCCCAGTGCCTTGTCGTCTACTTCTTGTAGTAAAATCTTATTCTAACCCCAACCCCAACCCCAACCCTAACCCTAACCCTAACTCAACTTACTTGAACATTTTCTTCAGTAACCTGGATTTCTGATGTGTAAACAAAGTCAACTAATAGACCCAGTGCCTTGCCGTCTACTTCTTGTAGTAAAATCTTATGAGCCCGGCTTTCTGACAGTTCCCCAGTAAACATTGCATTGAAATAAGAACTACAGGCAGCAAGGACCACACGGTGTGCTGGGATTTCAACACCTTCTGCTTCTAACTGCACATCACACAGGACATTTTGTCTGAAATTGAATCAATAAGGGACAGTTCAAAAACACTTGTGGGGGACCTGATGCAAAAAAGACCTATAGTGGAAAGTTTTCAGGGCACCCTTTTCGACCTCAAAAAATTAAAGGCCTCCCTTTTTTGCGACAAAAATTAGTGGTCAACCCCATAGAAAAGCGTGTAAACTCAATTTTTACCAGAAAATTCGAGTAATTTTTTCAAGCCCTCCCCCCCTTGAATCTTGAATTGTTGATCCTCAACAGCAATATCTGCTACCCTTAAGAGGGTGAAATACTTTAAGGACCCTCTCTTTTGCATCAGGCCCCCCTAACAAGTAAGTGTTTGTGAACAGTCCCTAAAGACAAACATAGAATTTCAAATATTACAGTTAGCTCAAACCTGAAACAAGAATTCTGTCCAAAAGTAAATCAAATTTCATAAAAATTTAGTTCAAAGAATGCAATTGAATATAAATTTGGACGAATATAATGCCTGTGAACCAATTTAAAATGGATTTTTTTAATTAAAGCCACTTTTAGGATGAATTTGTGAAGCAATCATTAGTCATAATTTATTGAAGGTACCATCCTACAGGTTTCCTTTACGCTGCTGAATTTTGATGCTGGCATACATTATGAGAACACATGTCACAACATGTCAACAGAACTGAGTCTCGTCGCGACAAAAACCATTTGTAAACATGAACTATTTTTGACGATGACACTAATGAGACCAGTAACAGGTGAAGCGATATGCTTTCTGACATTGTACATGTACCTCCAGGAGAAATTGATCAACTGATGGACCCAGTGTCAGTTGATACCTATACTTTGATCAACACCAAAAGTCAGGCCTTTTCACATGCGTGAATTGATACAGATAAGCATGTGCGTAGCTGAACACAGCATAACTGCAAATCTAGAGAGGCAATGCGTGTTGAACGTATGAGTCGCGCATTAGTATTTACGACACGCCTGTAAATGGGATCATGTTTACTTGCGGATGGAGACAAGTCTCATAATTTCCGCCTATCTAGTGTTGATCAAAGTATAACCTGTTCAATTGTGACCGTCCATAATAAACCTCCTGTAAGGTCACCCCCTGGTCAACTTGTGGTATTGCCGATTCAAATAGAACATATAAGATACTTGTTTAAAATTTATACCACAAGCAAAAGTTCAAGAGTTGTGATTCTTCCAAAATGATATGCTAGTACATGTACAACTGGGAAAACTTTTTTGAGTTGCAATTGTCATTAATTTTTTGTGCACATTTCGGTTTGAATCTTTCAAATCAGCATGTAAATGCTGGACCAACTTTAAAAACTAAATTCAGGGATCTGTTCTTGCCCAACAGGTTTCATGGCAGTGCTTCTTAAAATCTTTTTTTGGACATGATCATAGTCAATAATCATGGATAATAAATCTAAAAACAAGCATGAAAGCCCATTTATTTCCATTCATTCTGGTAAAACTCATTTCAATTACATTTTTGAATTGCATTATAAATAGTGTATGGCATTACTATTTATGAAAAGTCTCAAAAAGATTACCGAAAATAGACTGAAAAGACTGAAATAGACACAAACTGCCTGATTGTGGACACAAAATCTGCCTGAACATTGGCAACACATCTACCCGAATTTTGAACATTACCAAATACTTCATACCATTAAATTCTAGAAAATCCTTAATTTTCTTACATAAATGTACGTAAAGTTTACCACACAACTGACCTGTGATAATGAATACCTCTGGTGATTACTTACTTTCTAAAAGCATTAAGCACTTCAAATGCCCTCTGTGTGTGAATGGTATTCTTGTATGGCGGTGGGTCTGGGATGGAAATATCCATTGCCTCCTCAATTTTCAAAATATTTACAGGTGTTGCCATGGTTATAACGCAATGTTACCAAGCAATGACAAACTACCAGCTGCAGGTTGAGATGCACATTTTATGTCGCCATCAGGCATGAAATAAAGATCCTGTAACAAAGGAACAACATAGAAAATGGTGTGGAATTACAGTTTACTTCTACAAAGTATAGGTGGAGTTTTTTTGATCTCTTCATCTTTACAAAAAAGCATAAGTAATCGGGGAAAAAATGAATAGTCTGTGGGAAAAAAGAAAAAGTGCAAAATGGAGTCTGCACAATTGTTCTTGACTGATTCTTAATAGCCTTTGAGACCCATAGATTCCAGAACTGAATGATGCAAAATCCACACCATTGAGCATTTTGAGAAATCCAAGATAAAACAAAATGGCTACCAAAACAAGGTGTGATATTTCAAAATTGGTCAAATTTTGTTCAAAACCACACCAACATGTTCCTCTTATCACAAGGAAGCAGAAAAAGAATACTTTTACCTATGTCTGAAATATGGTTCTGGAGTTATAGCCAAACATGTGAAAGGTCATCAGTGGTCATGGATTTGGCCCTATGGGAGTCCAAAATTTCAAAAGTATCCGATTTTGTTCAAACTGGTCTCAACCTGTTCCTCTTGCAAAAGTGTCTACACAAAGTGATAGTTTGAAGTGTGTCAGATCAATTGTTGCCATGGTAGCAGGCAAAAACAAAGTCCATATTTACCATTGCATTGGTGCCTGTAGCACAAAGTTTTCCTTGACCTGTAACCATAGCAAAAACTGATCTGATGCACTTTAAACTATTACTTTGTGCAGACAGTTTTGCAAGACGAATAGTTTTAGACCATTCTGAACAAAATCGGAGAGTTTTTTAATTTTGGACTAGGGCCAGTTCCGTGACCTCTGATATGACCTTTCACATTTTTGGCTATAACTCCAGAACCATATTTCAGACATAGGTAAAAGTATTCTTTTTCTGCTTCCTTGTGATAAGAGGAACACGTTGGTGTGGTTTTGAACAAAATTTGACCAATTTTGAAATATCACACCTTGTTTTGGTAGCCATTTTGTTTTATCTTGGATTTCTCAAAGTGCTCAATGGTGCAGATTTTGCATCATTCAGTTCTGGAATCTATGGGTCTCAAAGACTAAGAATCAGTCAAGAACAATTGTGCAGACTCCATTTTGCAGTCAAGCCCAAAATCAAGGTTTTTCCCACAGACTAGAATGACCAACTGGCAAAATGAAGTTGCCTCAGATTTGGAATTTCTAATTGAGGTATTATGTAGACAGCATACTTCAAACTTAACCAAACTACACTCAACCAAGCGGGAGGGGGTAGGCCTGGGTCTTTCCAGGTTACTAAGTATTTAATACCCGGGTACCCTTAACAATTTTAAGTATACATTATCATCATAAAATATATCATCTTCCGATAACATCAAAACTTTTGAAATTTTACCTCTATGTGCGACTGGTTTATGGTTAGTTAAAGCAATACTATAAGATTTTGATCAAAAATGATATAGTAAAAACAGCATAAAAAGAAGGAATGTGACTATCTAAAAGAATGTTCAAGTGTATTTTGTCCAAAAATTGTTTTGCCACTGAAACATGAGTAAAAAGGACATGCATGCTTTGCTATACTAATGTGGAATTAAATTCGGGATCCCGAATTTAATTCAACAAATGGCCATAACAGAAAAAGTACAAGCATATTTAAGCCAAATCATTTGGAGGGTATTAATATCTATCTAAAACAAACCCAATTAGCTAAAAAATTCAAAAGTCATGGATAACAGGGGGCGCTTGAATCATCAAGGATCGCATTTTTTATTTTTTCAAATAAAGCCAAATTTTTTGAAATTATAATGAAAACCATGTCAAATCTGCTGTTTCCGACATTTATCTGCATCAATTTTGATAGAAACTAATGAATATCTTTGATTTTAGGACCTTAAATTAAAAAATGAGAAACGTGATCCTAGATTTTGATATACTGTACATAATGGTTAAAAAAGCTTTCCTTGTACTTTTTAGTTTTTTTAGTTACGTTTCCCGAAAAAATGATGTTTTTTCATCAAAACTGAAACTTTTAGGAGAAACCCCATGTTTAATGAAGAAATCACACATTTTGACCTAAAACCCATGAATTTTGAGGTCTAAACCTTGGGTATCTGACATGAAAACTTATTATGAAATTGATATTATTGGTAAGTATTGTGCTCAACTTTCAGGTTCAATTTTAAGCTCCTTCATTTTTTAAATATTGAAAGAAACCTAAAATACCAATGTTCAATTATTTGGTCTTTGTTTACAACATTGAGAGGTTTATTGCGGGATTTTAACAAATGTGCTCATGCAAGAACATAATGCAACGCATTCACCCGCGCACACAGTACTTGTTGCCGCGCAAAAAGGCACGCACATCAAAACACGCAACCAAAACGCAAAATATAGGACGCGTATCTATGCCCGTGTTTTCCCGCCAACAGACATGTGTTTTTTTTACTGTAAAATGTCAAAATAACCTTTTAATTTTACCTTTTTTTAAATTTAAAAGTTTTGTTTTTTTGTATTTTATCATCTGTAATTAAAGGTAACATGCTGAAGTATCAGAAAATGCATAAAAAACTAAATTCTGCTTGAGAACAAACGGCCGGGATTAACAGGCCCCTTAAGTACATTTTTCTTAATAGTTAATCACTGAATAGTGGATTTTTATTCTCCCATTTGGGTAATCGGTTATGAAAATTTGTACCCGAGTAAGGTTAGCTCAGGCGGTTATACAGGTACCCGGGTTTTAGTCCCAAGCCTAGTGGGGGCAACACAAACTTCCAGGAATCAATCCCTTCTCGATACCCAAAGGACATGATCTATCTGAGTATCTGGTCAGGAAATTCTACCTGTACGATATGATTAAAAAATGTTTAATATTGTATTCGTATTAAGACTCTGGCTTGGATCAAAAGCTTTCTCAAACACCGTGTCCAGCGTGTCATTGTCAGCACATGGCGTTCAAAGCAGCGGTCATGCTTGATTGAGCGAGTTCCCCCGACTGTGTCATGGTTGAACTCAAAATCAAATGGGATTAAAGGAGCATGTTCCGAATGCTTCAACTTTTTTCAAACTACTTCTGATCTTAGTGCCAAAATAATACTTAATATTTTTAGTTTAGTTACGGGTAAAACTTTAGCCGAAATTTCTGGCAGTGGTATTGGTACCACTGGTACCACTGCCAGAAGCGAGCTCTGCAATCAAGCCTATCGCAGAAGTGCACATACCCAATGTCCCCAAAAATGATCAAATTTATCAAATACGCACTGCAACACTCCACAAACATGACAAAGGAAATACTAAATTTACCTATTATAAACACTTCCCGAAGTTGTTAGTCACACAAAAATGATGTTTCAAGATATGTTTACAAATGGTGACCAATGTAAACAAATAAAACATACCGTTTGATTTCTCTGATCCGAGCAGTTCGATTTTCATAAATTTAATTCAAAAAGGTTCCTTGCATGAATATGGAAAAAGTGATTTCTGGTTTTTCAAGTACAATTAGTATTTTTCATTTTATGCACAAATTACCATTATTATGTACAGCTTGCCCCAAGCCAAAAACAACGTTTTTTGGCTTGTGTTTCTCGAGCAAGTAAAACTGTGGCTAATTATGATAACCATTATTAATTTATACAGTAAAGTTAAAAAGCAGCTATGTAATACACGACTTACAAAATCAAAACGGTTGGGCCAATTTTAAAAAAGGGAATTTGAAATGTAGACTTCTTGACTTGAGTCGCCACTGATCTTTCATATGAACGCAAGGTCTTAGAATGTACATCTATTGGCCTGAGGAAATCAAGGTGAACATAACTTGTACTTTAGTTAAAACACATGATTTCAAGAAATTGGAAAAAGGTCAAGAAATTTTGACCATCAAATAGGGTGCAGAAAATGTTTGATAAGAATGAGGTACTTGATCATTCCAACCGTTCTTTTTAAAAATCAATCACAAATGAAAAAAATCTTTCCCGGCAAATGCAGGGAGGATCGCAAACAAAAAAGGATTGCCATGGCCCACGGGCCATGTCTGACACCAAAAATAAATCCAAATTTTGAATAACC
>JXSR01S023182.1:0-22158 GCA_000969725.1 Ophiothrix spiculata
GTGGTTTGTCAAGACTCATGTACATACTTTTATCTCTCCGTTTGCAGTCTACTTCAACATAAATCTCTTCCCCTGCATGTAATGCCGGTATATATTGAGTTTTTGGTATATGTTCCTGTGGTGGTACTTTATAGTATTTGACAATCATAATTATCCCTAAGATGAGAAAGATAAATGCTAAGAAAGCTGTTACAACTGTTGCAAGTATCCAATACATTACTGACGAGTCCGATGCACATGACTTACTACATTGAAGTTTATTTACATCATCATTAGAAATGTCTTCATTTTGATCATTAGTGTCATGTAATGGCGGTAGATTGTCTAAGCTTAACGATGGGTGTTGAGTAACTTCATAGCGATCATGTTCGGAAATGTCCTGCTCATTTCCATTAGATAACACTGTAAGAGGACCAATATGACATTATTTTGTCTTACCAGGAAAGTTTCTGTTCTTCACTCGACAAGTAAATATTTTCCCATTGTCCCTTGCGTTAACTTGTAACCTTACTATGGATTGTATCCTTCCGTTTCGTGTTGTAGATTCAGCATTTAATACCATTGGGGATCCACTGCGTGTCCATTGTAACGTGACCGCAGGAAATGCCTCCTCGCTATCACAGAATAAGGAAATCCCATCTCCGGATTGCAATGGATTACGTATATCGTCTGAAGAACAAGTCGGATCAGAATCCGATGGAAAATCAGCTACATTGATGTTCACAGAGTCACGAGGGAGAACTTCGTCCGTTTCAGCTACTTGTTCAATCTTGCAGCCGTATTCACCAGCATCTATTCTCGTAGTACCAAGTATTGAAAGAAAATGAACCACGCTACCATCATGCATTTGACGAATAGCAACAAATATTGTACCCGTGCTACTTGCAATCAAAGCTTCGCCTTTTACAATGAGTGCTACACGATCGGAAACACCATTTTCAGAAGTTCTGAAAAGCGTCACTTCTTGACCTTCTTGAAGATTCCACACCTGACAGTGAACTGATAAAATCTCTCCTTCTAAAACAGGTGATACGGGCGCAGTGGTCACTACTCGAGTATCAGATGCTGCAATATATTGACATATTTCAATAATGCAAAATATTGTCCAATATAGAAGTTGTAGAATATTTTTATCCATCTTGTAAACTTTATTGAAGCATAATATCAATACACGATGTCAAAGCTCCCAGTATTGACGACGAATGTTGAATTCTTGATTAAACCAACAACAGAGTTCAACAAACACGCGTGCGTACTCAATGAAAAACAGAGTAGCAAGTAATATTTGGCGCACAAAATCCGTCTGATCCCACTAAAAACACACACCGGATACCTCATGGATTTGGTAAAATATGCATTAAGATAATGAACATCGCATGCTGCACTCAACTCGGCTGCTTCACGGAAAGTTGAAAATGATAAACCAATAATGCTGGCATAGAAAGACATGCTGTGTCTTATATAGTTTGAGCGGTTAAGTGGCTGATGCTAATGTGCACTTAAATCGCTAGAGATACAAATTGATTTCCTCTAGGAGATCAGCCGCCTCAGAATACGAAGGGCATAGATTATTAAAATTTAACCCGTTGTGCGCGGTTTTAAATTACAGACTATATTAGCTGAAACTGTCAGAAAGTGTTTGGTTTCCTTTATACTCTATTTAGATCAAGCATCTGCATGTCTACGTCTTAAAAATGTAGCTTATCACATGTTTAAAGATTTTGTTAGTAGGTTTTAATTACAAAGTGTTGTGTTGACTAAATTATTAGGTTATGCTGAATCTTGATTTAATTATTTTTTTTCTCTTGGTAATTCGAAAATTAGTCTCCCCTATTTGCCCAATTCTTTCTACCATGGATTGTCAGAAATGAATTATACAAAATTAGCTTCAGCTGCTTAAGTAAATTATACAGATAAGATTTAACCAAGGGATTAATTAGAAGCAAAATTTTCAAAAAGCAAAGCTAATTTCATAGTTATAAATAACGCTGACATTATTTTCTAATAACTGTCAGGATTGATTTTGTTAATTTTATCGTGTTCATTCTTTATGTCAATTTTTATTTCATCTGCTTTTTATGATTTTGTGTAAAAATTTCGATTTTTACAACACAGTTTAATCAGTCTGTATACTGTTTTATTTGTTTGTTTGTTTTGTTTTTGTTTGTTTGTTTGTCTGATTTTGATCAAGTCCGAATATTTTATTAGCTTTACTCATTTCTAATTGTTATAGTATAGGCTACATAAAACTGAACATCTTAAGGATTCAATGTTCTTTAATTCAAAAATGCCTCTCCGTTGTTTTAAATCAGAAAAACTTTATCAAACTTTAAGCTTGAGGATTTTTTTGATAATAAATATGATAGATATACTTCTTTTATAAGTGATATTTATAAGCAAGACAATAAACTACAAGTACAACAGTAAACTGGGTACACTTAAAATTAGATTGACCTTTCCATATTGTACAATTCAGTTTTGCATCCGAATTATATAATTCAAAACACAAAATATACAAAACTAAGAACAGATTTGCTTTTCTGATAGTATAACGGTAAAATAACCATGATAAGTATATCTAAAATGTCAGTATATTCTTATATTACATCGTAAAGCAAAGTCATTATTTTTCTGCTTTTACTTTCTCTTAATGGGTTTTCTAAATGCGTTTCTTTTAGTTAAACCCCTAATCTATATCGCATTTAACTAATTCTCTATGCATCATTGCTATAAATCCGATCAAAAATTCATAATAATAGTTTTAATATAGCCATAAATTTATTGAATTATATATCTTAATTGACTTCTCCTTTGTTGATCAATATGATTTTTTATTAAATTACCATCATTTCATTAATGTTTACGGTATTATCTGACTCCCATAAATATGACATTAGAAATCAAAGAAAAACATGTCGAGGCTTACCCGAGTCAATTCTTTCTTTTCAACTATAAATTACAATAACTAAGAGAATACGTCTTTCATTGTTGGTAGCAAACTCCCCGCAATGCATTGTTCCTCTCTATAATACATCGAAGTATAAAAGCTAAATAACATGCGGGATAAAAAGCATTTATTTAATTGATCGAGGCTCATATTTGTTTTTAAAAGTAAAATAGGCTCGTAATGGGGGTGACTCTTATATGCCGTATCACCCTGGGCTGAATTCCCCAACCCCACAGGGGATTTTTTATATCATATACTTCTCTTAATTAGTACTGTCATACTTGTGGGACTTAGAGACACTAGCTCCCGGTATATTCATATGTTGTTTCTTAAAATCGTATACCTGTGATCTGTTTATTTTTTTATGGTAAGTATTTCTATTGTGTGCTTGTAATAACTTGCTTTTTGATAATAAACGATGGTGAGTGACTTCACTTTAAACAAATATTACACGTTTTATAAATTGGAAATTTGTATGAAAGTTGCTTGGTGCATGTGTTATCCAAATTAAATTTGTAATGACTTTTTATCATGCTGATTGTTTTTAGTAATATGAATATGATACATAGAAAAAAGTGAATGAATTTAATTTATAGCTAATTTATCATGGATAGAGTGATATGGCGTTTCACACGATAAAAACAAAACCATCACTGGTTGCATAATTACTCACTTTTATGTATTGTTAGCATCATTATTCCAACATTGTATATTTATCTATTCAATATTCTTGTTTCATTCACACTTACCAGATTTCTTTAAAGCAGACAAAAAATGCACAAAACCCAACTATAAAAACATAATATTTTCTATAAAACATATTCTACGAAAACTTAATAAATGCATGGGTGACAACATTTGTTATCAACATCTTATGTAGTTATTACAATAAATAATATTTAATTATATATTATAGGCAAAACTGACATTGGACAATGTGAACACAAATACAGGATATGAGTTCGATTTACAGGAAATTGTGTCCTACACTTCGGATAATTTTTACACTGCCCATGGATTTTTGTTTGATATATTTTGGTAAACACTGAAGCATAATTTTGGGGAAAAAAACTTCTGAGCAAAACGTTAGTGAACAAGAATTGGGATGAACTTGGAGAATTAAGAAGTGCTAATAGTTGAAAATTAATTCGGCTCTTTAGAGGATTAAATCTGACTTTAATACTCTTTCCAATCAGTTCACGGTGTAAATAAAGTACGCCGGACGATGGTTATTTTTTACTCCCGAAAAGGCAACCAAGCGTCATGATAATCAGATTGGTTTATATTTACTCTGAAATGAACTCGAGTGCAAAAAGTTCAACATGGAAAATTGTACTTTCTGATAAGTTGCCACTTGAGAGAAGATTAAATATTGATACACACTCTCACCGTATGTTTTTATTCTGCATTTAATAGTAAAAGTTTCGCTTCATGTTTTTACATGTATGGTGCAATGACATTGGTTTACATTCTTTTCCGTGTCCCATGTAGTGTCATAATTGCCGTGCTTTTTTCTTTCATTTTTATCAAAATGTCATCACCGGTATATTCATGATAACTGACTTTCATTTTATTTAACATGATGACTATTCAAGATTTTCTAAAACAGGAGCCATTTTGTTGAAATAGTAAGGGATGTTAAACACATGGATTGTCAAGATGTACAATTCTCAAACCTTAAAATAGTTTGCATTAGAGTTTGACCGAGGAAATCTGACTTTTTCGGTTACAGAGCAGGTCAAACGGACAAGCTTCTAATATAATGTGTGATGATAAAACCAAAAACAATGACAAAAAGTGGATGGTACCAAGGAGTATTGCGACTTCCTTCTCCCTGATTTAATCAAATGATAAGCGTCGTTATAAAATATACCAAATTAATAATACAATCCAATTAAGATTCCCTCAAACCATTCCCATGCCATCTACATTTGAGTCTGGTGTGGTAGTTACTGCAGGTCACTGTAGTACCCTTGTCAATTTAAATCTAACACTGAATAACTGTAATTATTCAAAACAGGAAAGTCAAATCATGTTGCTCAATTTGTAGGTAAAATGCCATTAACCGCTCTGACATTGTGTATTATCGCAATCGCCTCACTTCTTCTTTTTGACCACAGGCGATATTTACTTGTGACGCTTCATGACCTACCAGTTGGATACATATTGAAGAAATACATGCTACAACTTGTGTTTTAAAGAAATATAAATTATCAAAAAGAGGAAAAATGTTTCAAAAATTGCAATTTCTGGAGGTTATATTGTAATATGAAGTAAACAGAATGCACTTAGTGACTCAATTTCTATTAGTGCAAAGAAGTTATGAAGAACTAGACATTTTTGGTAAAATAAATTTGCGGAAACGTTATGGAAAGCATATAATGCATGTGGTTAATTCCAAACTCATATTATCGGCCACTTTTTTTTTTTTTTTCAATATGATCATGATAAAATATTTTTTTCCTTAGCATGTTTTTTTTTTCATGCAAATAAGTGCACTTCAGAAAAAATACCGAAGTCACATAATGTTATACAAATTTCAATCAATAAAGATTTATTCTAAAAGGAAGTTCTGGCGAACAAGGGTGACGATCGTGTCACTTGAAACCCGTCTATACAAATTTACCAGAATTTATTAAAGTATGAAAATGAAATAACCATGTGAAAATGGTAAATTTCACATGCAGTTAAACGAGGGTTTAAATTACATTACATCAAGCGAACACGCTTACTATTTAGTTCAATTTTGGAAAACAAAATACGTTTCCGACATAGGTAATAACTCCGATTTTTTTTTCTATATGTAACCATTTTTGGGACAGCTGGTACTTACTAAACATTTTTGTGATCACAAAATACAAGTTTTGTTGCAATTTTTCTGGAGGCCATGATATATGAGGAAATAAAAAGCATACTCTTATTGACTCACGTTTGATTAGTGTAAAGTGCTAATGATGATTCAACCATTTTTAGCACATTAAGCTAGCCTATTTTATGAATATTACGAACCTCTCATTTCAATCAGACATAAAGTACCCCCTTTGGACAAAATGAATGTTTAACTTCAATAATAATATACCAGACTGATCATTTTAGTAGATTTTAAGACTACTTGATATTGCACACACATTAAGAGAATGTTAGCAACCAGTTGCTAAATACCTCTATGTTCGTTGCGTAAAACAATATAGCAAAACGATAAAATAAATTATAACTCTTTCCTGTTTCAACTATTAATTATTGCTTCCTGTAAAGTCAGTAGTGAGGTATTGAAAAACACATTTATTTTTTAAAATATCAACTACGGTGCGATTTTTAACGCCATTACGGCCCGGTGGTGTTGTAAATCCTTCCAAATTTTAAAGCGATACCCAAGAAACAACTATTTGGTATCATACGTATTAGTGCCTTTTTTCGATTTATACATAAATTAAGGGCATCCATTGATTTTTGATGTCACTATGATGTAATAATTACCTAAATAGGCAAACTAATTTTGTATGAAAAAAGCCAAAAAACATACAAACTTCACATAATTGAATTCTTCCCTACACTCTGACCTACATATCCCTCAATACTCTTTATACTCAATACTCTTAATTTGGTCCCATATTCATACCACGTAATCTGTGTTTTACTATCATTATATTACAGAAACTTAACCTATTTAAAAGAAAAGCCTGTGCTTTATGTTATCGTAAGAATGTTGAACTGCTTTAAAAAAAGATTGGTGTAATGGTTACTGCGACTTACACGAAATGCGACACGTTCACTTACAGGAATCTGTTAACGATCTCTGGCAATACTAATCGAGAGGAAAACGTCAAAAATGATACTTGATATTTAAAAAAACGATGTCAATTAGTCCAACACTGCATAAAGCAACAGTTTTCTGTTATACAAATGTTATTTTAAGGGTCACTCATTGCTCATGAACAGTAATAATACAATTGTTTTATCAGTTACCAATTGCATCATCAGTTGTATCTTCATCAGCTCTTCCGCTTAGAATGACGTATTTTATAAGCAAGAGAAATAATTGAAAATGAAAATTATTTTCCTTTATACGAGGGTCATTCAAAAGATTCTACCTGTTGTATCAATTTTGTTTTATTAAAGGTAGCTACTTAAAAATTAGCACAAATATAGCTAAGAATGTCATCTACATATGGTGAAACAATCATATCAATATCTCTTCTAGATTTATGTGTGTTACCTAAAAACAACAGTAAGGTTCGGGTTCATCGGAAACAGTGAAATACGGTATCTAATGGCATTGCACCTGAAATTATATGTGCAGCTAAGGGATGAACAACCATCTGTATTCCCAGAATTTATGAAAGTTACAGAACAAATTTGAAATGAAAGTGTACCTAACGGTCCAACAAATCATTTGTCACTGACAAAGTAAACTTGGTACTTATAGAAATTACCCAGAATCCTAATATTTTTAGGATGTCTTGTACCCTTTCAGGTTACGAATATCAGCATTGTGTGTTTCTCTATAGCCTGACATGTGCGTTTTTATGTGAAAAAAATAAAGGTACTACACTACATTTTCTGTCAAAAAATTGAATTTAATTCCCCTTTTGATCAACTATAAAAATGTAATAAAAAATAAAGCTTCATAATGCCACCATTTCATAGCTTGTTTTATTTAGGTCAATTTCTTTGTGAAGTGTGTCTTTGGTGATTTTCATAATACTGCTGCAGGGGCGATTTGTTCCTATTATTGTTGCGATTGTGAATGACCATTTTTTAAAGTTTTGGTCAGCTTTTTTAATCATCCCATATAATTGCATGTTTATTCTTATGATTTATACAATTTTTACTGTATAGCAATAGTATATTGCTAGATTATGGTGGGTTTTTTCCAATTCACTGTACTTGAACCACTTTTAAATCAGCTACTTTTAATAGAACAGAAGTTATGATACAAAAGGTAGAACTTTTTGAATGACCCTCGCACTTACAAGTGGATGTAAACTGAGACTAGAACTAGAAGATAATGAAATTAATAAATCGTTTGAAGAGGGCTTTTGAGGTTATAATGAAATTGTAGCGGGTAGCGGGTTGGCGCAGCGGTAGTTACCTCGCCTTGCACCAATGAGGTCCCGGGTTCGAGTCCCGTGCCCGGCGCTTTATGTGCATTTGGTTTTCAGTCCATGCTCGCTTCCGCAGGTTTTTCTCCGGGTGCTCCGGTCTTCCTCCTGCATTCAAAACTGAATTTAAAAAACAAAACATCTTGGAGCCCTGTTAAAGATAAGCTTCTTTCAGCTTACTTGGTACCAAGTACCAAGTTGGGTTTCCTTGGCGAAAGCCTAAACAAGGTGATTTTTTATGATGTGTTTAATCGTTGCATGCGTCAAAAATGTGCAAAGAAAAGACTATAGTAGGTAGCATCGTTAGGGGGTTCAGGAAAAGAAAATGGATTGACTACTGGCGTGATCATCATCATCATCATCGTTTGTAATGCGCCATCAATCTAGTAATACTATTCCAATACGCACACATTGTGTAAAAGAAACTTTTAAGTTTAACTACTGCTTTCAAAATCCGACGTATAAATATATTATATTCGAATATAAATTCATATTACTGTCTCGGAGGATTTATTTGAAAAATGCAATGCGGATACTGTCTCTTGTTTGAGTGATAAACGGGCTTGTAAATACAAGAAAAGGTGACACAGTAGTATCACGGGTGGGAGCAAAAATCCATTATGATATTAAGGTAAAACTGGGTCTGGAAGATTGGCCCAGAAGTGAAGATGATAAATCTTATGATATAACAAAGCCTGTAATTGATGTAATACAAACTACAAGCAATACAATTCTTAGATATTATATCTGTAAACATTTTTCGAATTGTGACACAAAACAGAGATACTTTATGGCACGACATTTCCCTGTAAAAGACGATTTTTTTTAAATATCGCCGCCTCAGCTCTCATAAACTCATGTACCTACACCCACATAATACACCCAAAACATAATAAAAGTTGTCCCTAGTCCTTCTATGTGCTTATGATATAATATGATGATGTGTCTATGTTGGATTTACTATCTGCAATCTTCAATACCAAAAAAAAAAATCGAATTAGCAATTTTACTTTAAAAAATGAAATCCATCGGTGTTTGAAAAATCATTCTTTTGAATTGTTGATATGACTTTAATTACTCAGCTCTATATATATTTTGAAGACGCTAAATACAAGGTGCACGGAGGGTCTTAAATCTGGAGTGGGGTGGTTAAGGAAGAGAGTTCCATTCAATAGAGGCAAAGAACAGAATGATGGTGAAACAAGTTTACCACCAGATGATATGAGGAATTGCTAGTTTAATAAACATATGAATATAGGAAGCCATAGGCTACGATGCGCGTGATATGTTTTTGTGACAGCGGCTGAGAAGTACGAGGGAAGAGTTTCTTATCAAGTGGCGATAAACTAAATTCCAACTATTGCAAAAACAAACAGGGTGCCCATGATAGGGGCAAAGCAGTATTTTTCTGTGGCACAATAATTTTTATATCACTTTGAAAAAATAAATGTTAACATAGGTTATGATTTTCTACACAAAATGTCCAGTATATAGTCGTTTATTAGAAGATCATATCCTGGGGAACATGTAGACCCCACTTTTCGATAAAGTATTTGTTTTTAATAGTACGGAAGTGTATGTTTTTTTTTTTGAGATTATACATGTTTTTTTATCTAAATCATCCATTTAATGCCTAAGAACACATAATTGTCCACATATGGAATTGAATACCCATAAAATTGAGCAGTTAATTCGATCTGATTCTTGATTTATGTTCCGTTTTGAAGATACACGTATATATAAAAATGTGTTTAAATGTCAAAACATAGTCGGCCTTCAAACGAAATTTTAGCTACCAAACATTTGGTCGTGACCATGGTAACCATAATTAGTTTTACACAGTTCCGAAATAAAAAAAATGCCAATAAAATCAAGACGGTTTTGCCGATTAACAAGGAAATTTGAAACTTAGACCTCATTAAATGACTATTTTTCACAAGATATTGAAAACTACATTTTGTATAATCGGACCAAGCTCCTTTTACATAATAGTCAAACATTGACGAGCTTTATTAGAATTTTATAAAATTGAATAATGATTATAAAACCCTTGAATCCACGTCGTAACCTAGCTCAGATCTACCAAATTCGCAATCTTCAAACAAATTGATATTTTGAAATGTGAATAGGAAAAAGTGATTTTTTGATTGAATATAACATCAATTTTTGTTGATTTATGGCGTTTATTTCTTGATTTGAAGTTATTTCCCTGAAATTTATTATTTATGTATGACATTTGAAAGTTATGAAAGTTTAAACTAATCCCGGGAAGCCTTGCATAAATGTTGTTACAGTTATTTTCTTATAAAATATGTATATAATTAACCGATAATATTAAAGTCATAATGAATTTAAAAAAAACCCTCAATATTAACGTTAAACATGAGCAAGCTTCAAGCGTGCGCACATGATAGAATAATATTCATCCAATTATATTACATTTGGTGACACTCAACATCTCCACACAAAACATAAACACATGATAAAACACATCGGATTACTAAGCCAGGTTTCCGTAATGTTGACGAAGTGAATCGCATCAGCTGCCTGCCCCCGGGTTTGCTCCCAGTAAGCAGGCTTAAATTTCTTTTAACATTACACTAACACGTCAAAATTGATTAAATATTTACATTCATCGCGCGTCAATCATAAAACTTCGCTGTTTCAATCTACTAAAGCAACTTAACTACCATGAGTTATGAATAATCAATGTGCTGTTCATTTGTTCTGATCATTGATATTTTTTCTCGAGTACTGCCGGTAATGGGTCTTATCTTAATGTTTTAATTGCCATTTTCCAGGGATACGTTATGAAATATTAATGA
Source organism: Ophiothrix spiculata (assembly GCA_000969725.1). Classification (NCBI taxonomy): domain Eukaryota; kingdom Metazoa; phylum Echinodermata; class Ophiuroidea; order Amphilepidida; family Ophiotrichidae; genus Ophiothrix; species Ophiothrix spiculata. Next base: position 10,875 of record JXSR01S023182.1, read on the forward strand.
TAAACACCTCTTAAAAAGCAGTGAGAGTTCAATTATTCATTTCATATATAGCACGAATAGGGTAGAATTGATTTTTTTTTTAATTTTTAGTTTCTTTGAAAATGTGCACAGACATGCTGTTATGGATGTTTACTGAGTCTGGAAGTTTAATAACAGATCATAAGTCATGAATTGGTCATGCACATATGGGGGAGATGTAACATAAAAACTTATTCTTCGTAGTTAAATGTAATTTAAGAAGTTTTATACCTACTGCAACAAATTTGGTATGGTTACCTGGGTAATTTAGTTGTCTTTCAAATGCAAAATTTTCAAGACAATTGAACAAATATTATGAAATCTATGGCTCAAAATGTGAGCCAAGTCAACGGGGGAGGCGATGGAGGAAAAGACGGTGGAGGAAAAGCCCTTTGACTTGTACACAAAATTGTAAAAATTACCAATCTTTCGAAAGTCGTCATGCCAAAAGTTTAAAACCTACAAGAATCATTTTTCACACACGTTTTAATGAATTACAAATATACCTATCCATGCCCAAAAATTAATGGTAGGTGATGTATTAATTAAAGTTTGGTGAGGATAAATTTTGTCATTTTAAGGGTATTTCTACTAATAGTTCCAACAATGTTCAAAGGTCAAAATGTTTATGACAATATCGTACGTTGAGTAAACGTTGATGAATAACAGCAATGGCTTGTTGTAAATGCATAATACCGTAATTGCACGGATTTACAGTAACAAATAAACCAAAATCTATCGGATCAGGTTAATTATTGAGAGATAATGCATGTTTGATCACCCTGTATATCAAAAATGCAGCAAAATGGTCATAGTAAGCAGAAATTTGAATGTAACTTGTCTCAAGCATTGTCAACTATTGCTTAGATATAAAGAACTCAACAAATAGCCCATGAGGCATACAATCCTTTTGAATTATATATGATTTTAATCACCCTGTATATATCACCGTATGGATATTAAGTGAAAAGTTCTATTTTCTTATTGAGAGCCCTGTGTTTTATCAATATAAATCCATACCTGTTTTGTTTTAAGTTGATGGCTATGTAGAATAAAAGAGGTCTATGAAGAGAGTAAAATTTACACATTTTTTTAGTTACACCCTGTATAATTGTCACACACCCTGTATAATAGCAGTATCATTGTATATTTTGTATCCTTGTAGTATGAGCTTTTAAAAAAAATGTATACTTTTATGGTATTAAAATGTCCATATTTAATCCTGTGTTGAAAAATATTAAGATTGGTGATGTTTTTCTCATTTAGTGGTATGTTACACTTTTTCAGACCAATTCATGAGTTATGATCAACAGTATTTAACAAATTGTGTCAAGAGGGCTTTTGAGGTTATCATGAATTTATATGATGTTTTTAACAAAATAAGATTACTGTATGCGTTAAAACATGCAAGAAAAGACTAACTATGTAGATAGCATCGTTCGGCGGTTCAGGCGAACGTTGTAAGGAAAATATAATTGTTGTAGTCATAGCGTGAGCGTGACCAGGGAGCATGACCAAGAAAAATGTATATTGGGGTTGTTTTTGAGGTGAATCAGGTGACACCGATTAGGGTATCAAAACAGCCATTTTCAAGAAATAGGGTACTATTTCAGACCCTAATGTGAAAACGATATCGGTAAAATCAACATTTATGGTTTTAATGGGGGAAAATTGTATATTTTGATTTCAATTAAAAATCACCCTGTGGTCACACTATGCCTACAACATTAAAATTGACTGGCATCCCCCCCCCCCTCCAAGATATAACCTATTTATGAAACTTTAGAGTACTTCAACAAAATTCAACATTTGCTTCAGTGCTATATATCGAATTTTTATCGGATATTTGGTATTAAGTAAGGAAATTAGTAATTTTAACTGGACTATATTCAAGTTTCAGCTTAATAGCATGCAGTTATATTTTGTTTCCAAAAGCTAATTTAAAATTTTACGGTTTTCTCATTTTCTTGACTCTACACTCTATTGCACTCATAACGCTATCATTGTTTTGAAAATGTTTCAAGTATTTTAGGCAAAGATTGTAGGTATTGCTTTCAGAAAATGTGTGCATTATGTTGGGTGATCCAAAACATACATATATAATTTTATTGATCTAGTTTAGCTCATCTCAATTTATCATCAATATTTATGGAAAATATTGTACTTTGTTATATGAAATTCAATCATATATTATTTGCCAATTTGACATTGACAACAAAAATTGATTGTCTTTTAAGTAGGTTTAAATTTCCTTGACAAACAGTAATCATTAGCCGTAGCTTGACATTTTTTGTTCCTACTTACGACCATTCATCGACTCATTTTATCCATCTCAATGAGCTTTCCCATTTGTTGAAATGTATTATTTTGATGCCACCCAAGTAATTCGGGATGCTCACATGCAAAATCTGGTGGTCCCCATACCAATTTCGAGTGGAATTTTCAGCACTGGTTTATTTTTGTAACACTCAATTTGTATCTGAAAATTATCTTTAAATCAAGAAACATATTTTAAAAAGACAACACAGGTACAAATACACTTTTTATCAATTCAATTTCTTTAATTACTTCATGACTTCATATTATCCGAGTGCCAATTCTTGTTGGTAATTGTTTCATCAACAGAAACAAATGCAATATTCATTTCATTAATACATACTAATTGAATTTTACAAGAAAACATGTTTTATAATCGTTATGGTATATTAAAATCAAAAGCAGCGGCGAATTAAACGTCAGTTTGCTATTTAGATATACATGTACGAGTATACCGAATAAAGTTTTTTTTACGAATCGTCTATCATAATACAAATGTTATTTACAGGTTTATAACTTAACTTTGTCTTTTAACTGGAACATTTGTGATCACACACATACAAGGGATTCCTTAAAAATTTATAAATGGGACTACAAAAATAAATTTCTTTTTATCTCTTATACAATTAGGGCATCTTCCTTCTTTATGAATATCAAATACATTGGTATAAAATTCTCAAGGGTTCCTTTTACATATGAGGGGGTAGGCGCAATATAGTGCTAACCCTCTTTTTGCAAAAGTTACTGGTTTTGATTTGAATGATTTTTTAACTATAAATATGAAAAATAGTTTTCGAAAAGTTTTTGATGAAGTACATGGGTGAATGAAAATATTTTGACCAACATTGAAGTTCCAAGTGGTTTCAATAAAACAAGCCAGTCACTTGAAAAATGAGGGTTAGCACTATGTTGCCCCAAGATCTGGCACATTACAATTTCTAACTTTCTAGAAACACTAGATACCAAATTTTTTTCTTTTTCAAAATGCCAGATCTAAGAGTACTTGATGCAAGGATTATAAAATTCAGTGATTCCAGAAGACGTACAGTGTTTCTAAATGATCTATGGCGCTGAATATGAATTCAGGGGCAATATAGTGCTAAGCCATAGTCTCTGATTTTTAAGCCACCCTCAGACTTTTGAATACCTTAATCTTAGCCATACAATGATTTTGCTGAAAAAAGTATACAATATGGTGAAAATGAAACTCAGCCAGAGATGTTTTTCCCAAAATTAATTGAAACATGATGTAATAACTTGTTTTAAATGCATCTGTTTCAAAACCAGTACAAAGGTGGTCGGAAAATAGGTGTGGGTTAGCACTATATTGCGCCTACCCCTTCATATATATTTTGCGATGTTGGTCAATTTAATCATGGCAAAGCAGCATGTTGCAAACATTCAGAATGGAATATGGGCATTTGATGAGATAATCAGATTACATTGAGGATAACAATGTTCTCTGACTGGGGTTCTTTATATGACATGCATCATACCGTGCTTAATTTGGGGCATGGCTGTTTACCTATTATATCAGTCATTAATCATCCCGCTCTATACATAAACACATTGACATCTATGTGAACGTAAACTGTTTTAGAAAAGGAAGACAGAAAACGTAATTCTCTGGCTGTAAAAGACTATGTAAAGACTGGTAATTCATTCTTATTGTTATGACATATATGTGTGATTTAAAGCAGAGCAGATAAGTATTAACTTAGTTTCGTTTCGTCTAAAACTTTCAATTCAGTGCCATTATACTGTCTTATCTTACTAGAGCCTAGTACCATTATGTAGTAAGATATCGGTTATCTACAGTCACAAAAAATAATAATAACGTGACTATTGAACGATAGAGACAGGCATAATATCGTATAACACACTGACCCATAGAGAATAAATATTTTTAAATAAATAAGTTTTATATTTTGCTTTAAAGCATTCTCTTGGCACAGTCAAGCGTGACCAAGACATTAAATCAGCTGCTTTTCACTCTATTACAAACTAACATTCCATACGACCACTCAACTTCAGTAGTGAGGTAACCTTGGTCCAGGCGTTGTCATATCAAATGCCTCAAAATCATTTTTTTTACCCATTTGAGAACATGAGAAAATTGATCACATTCGGAGCTCCACTTCACATTTAACTAGATTACCTATCAAATCTGATCAAAAGCAACATAAGTGTCCAGATATTTTCCTCATAAATCAACATCTACATAAAAAAGTGGTCGGAATAGTTCTATCCCGACAGTGTATATACTGCCGCGTTTGGGACATTTCAAATTGTTCTTGAGAGCTTAAAAATAGAAATGGTCAAATGACCCCCTTCCCTCTTCTTCCTTTTTAAGACGAAACTCTTTAGTAAGTCAAGGGGTATTGCAAAAAGGATTCTGACTTAAGTTAAAGCCCTTAACCCTCGTCCACCTATTGTCGCCGATTGCCCCAAAACGCTAAACAAAGTGACCCCGGGCATCTCAGTAATTGTTTTTACATCCTTTGCGGTCATTTTGATGACCAAAAGTCCCCAGACTAGGTGGGGGTAGGGTAAGCCGTCAAAGTCCATGGGTAGGGGGGTAGAAACCAACCCCCTCTCATATTAAAGTCAACATTTTGAAAAATACCTGCATGCTAAGAATCTTAAAATTACAGAACATGTTAGAACTACCATTTCCTTTATTCATTAACAACAAATCCAATGAAAACCCGATATTAAGAACTTTTTTTGAGAAATTTTGAGTTTTTGTCCATTTTTTGGCGAAAATCCGATAACGGCGAAATTTTCCGATCTGAAGTACTTTATTACGACATAATTACGTAACGCCTTGGCCGATTTTCATGATTTTTGTATCAATGAAAAGAGGAGACCCTACCCTATACTATGGCATAAAACAACCACACTTTTGGCACGTCAATTTCATTTTCACAAGGGGCATTTTGGCAACCACCCTCCTTAGGTGACGACGAAGTAGAAAATAGCTTAGGTTGACGAGGGTTAAAGACATAACAAACAATGATTCATTATATTCAATGTTGGATACTACCTTTGAACTGCAGGAACTTTTGTAAATTTTCAAGTTCAATCTTGTAATTCAACACATACATTTAATACATTTATAAACAAAAGAATACGTATTTTAGCATACTGAAACATCAAGTTATTTACTCTAGACAATTGATAAAAATATGTTTGTCATTATCCTGTGTGGTATAATAAGCTCTATTACTGAATACACATGTAAAAGAAAGGCGTTTCTTGGATAGCATCTGCTTTTGGCGATCTTTTGAATTATTTTATCTCCTTGTGCTAGTAAAATTATGCGAAGCATACATTTGCATCGTATCTAAATTAATGTTTTTCTTTAATACCGTGATTGTTGGAAACTGATATTATAGTTTCTTTGGTGATAAATTTAAAAGGTATATACGAGTCGTATATATACATGGATTTAATTTGTGAACGCGTAGATGGAAGCGTTTACGCAGAAAACTCCCAAGCGAGTGTACGCTTACGACTATAAATTGTTCAGGAATCACTCTGTGCTGTCACATAAAAGTTGATAAAATTGTATATTCAAAATATCATTTGCAGGAATATTTAGAATGATCTTAACGATCAGGTTTTTCTTTTTCTTTCTTTCTTTATAATATATTCATTTGCTAAGTGCATCTGCCCAGTTGTGGTGTGATATACTAGTAGTAAATGTTGGTAGAACAATATATAGAGACAGCACATACATTAACACTTAAGTGACCAAGGGGAGGGGGGGGGGTTCCTAGGGGCCCTACCACAGGTTTTCGCGCTACGATTACATCGCCGCTCCATGTAATTGTCAAACTTAAGCAGCGGGTCCCTCAGTGGCAAAAAAATTCAAATTGTTACAGTCGTCATAAACAATGATAAATGATTTTTCAAGGGCGCTGTTCAAATTTGTTTTGCCCATAAAATCAAAGCTGGATAACTTTCTTCTAATTTTATTTTGTACTTGCAATGTGCAAATTTGAGCAACATTTCATGCGAGCATTCCTCCGGGAACACAGTTTTTGAAATTTTGGCGGGAAACTTTTGACACGACACAAAAAATGTTTTTTTGGCCGCCATTTTGAAACGGTTAATCCGATTTTCAATTTTGTTTTCTGTATTTTGATTCTTTTTACATGCTTTATCATTGACCAGACTTTCAACGTAAAATTCATACCGGAAGTGGGTTTTTTTGGGCACCAACGGGTGGGAAATACCTTAGTCACTTTTAAGTGTTAAACTATATTCCCTGATTTCGCCATTAAGCGACGTGTGTAGCCTTTATCATTTAATAAAAATCATGCGGGAAATTAAAACATGAGATATTGCTATATACAATGGGCAAATATCACTTAGATATATAACATTTTAAAAAGACACTTGCTATGGACGAAAAATGGCATTTTTGATATATATTTAGGCGTGTTTATGTTTGAAACAGTAATACAGCAATAACATTTGATCACATATTATAATATATTAACATAACAAAAAAAACCTTATTGTGATTTCAATGATTTTTTTATGAGTTGGAGATCCTGAATATGGAAAGTCAACGCTAAGTCTATAAAATAATTTGGCCACTTTACCTCCCCGCTGCCTTGTGCAATGTTGTTAAGTAATACATGTATATCTTTAAAAAAAAAAGTGCTGTGCGCATGTGTTCGTGGCAACATTGGATAGCTGGGGGTTCCTGGGACAGGGGGGAGAAACTGAGTCCTCAATTTTTTTTTAACTCAACACTCTATTTCACTCACAACGCTATCATTGTCATTAAAATGTCCCAAGTATTTTTGGCCAAGATTGTAGGTGTTGCTTTCAGAAAATATGTGCATCATGTTGGGTGATCCAAAACATACATATATAATTTTATTGATCTAGTTTAGCTCATCTCAATTTATCATCAATATTTATAGAAAATATTGTACTTTGTTATTTGATATTCAATCATGTATTTGCATATTTTACGACAAAAAAATATTGTCGTTACCATTTAGGTAGGTTTAAATTTTCTTGACAAACAGTAATCATTAGCAGTAGCTTGGTATTTTTTGTTTCTACTTACGACTCATTTTATCCATCTCAATGAGCTTTCCTTTGCGTCAATGCCACCCAAGTAATTTTGGACGCTCACATGCAAATCCTGGAGGTCCATATTTTTCAATTAAAATGTGAAATAAAAAAAAAAAAAAAAAAAAGCCCATATTTTACAACTGTAACACTCAGTAGAATATTTTATGACTTCGGTAAATAATTTCTGAAAATTGCCTTTAAATCAAGAGATATCATAATTTAAAAAAGACAACACAAGTACAAATACAGTTTATATCAATTTTAATTTATTTCTTCATATTATCAGAATGCCGATTTGTGTAAGTAATTGTTTCAAAACCAAAAACAGACACAGTACTCATTTCAATATCATACTAGTTAAATTTTACAAAAAAAACATGTGTTTGTAATTATTGTATATACTGAAATCAAAAGCGGCGGCGAACGAAACATCGGTTTGCCTTTTTGATATACTAAATCTGTCTTTCACGAATTGGCTGCCATAATATAAAAGTCATCTATAAGGTCACATGTTTGATAAATTCTTCTAACTGGAACATTTATTATCACACACATACTTGGGATTTCATAACGATTTATAAAATGGGACTAGAAAAATATATTTCTTTTTATGTCTTATACAATTGGGCATCTTCCTTCTTTATAAATATCAAATGCATTGGTATAAATTCTTTTTCAAGGGTTCCTTTTTCCAAAGAGGACAAACACACACATACTTGGGATTTCATAACGATTTATAAAATGGGACTAGAGGTTCATTATAATTATGACAGGCAGCATAGCGTTTCAAATAGGGACATGACAGAGTGATATGAGCGTTTGCCTTACAGATCAGTCATCAAACATCCCTCCGTCTATACAGAAACACATTAATATCTGTGTGAACGTAAACCTTGTCATAGAGAACACGAAGACAAATAGTGAATCTTATGTGGTATCTACTCCGACCATTGTCCAATTTAACAAGGGATTTCAATGTACGTTCCCTTTATTGTTTAGTTAAACATGCTAAATGGGTTAAATTATTTTGAAAGTGATGGCATTTATTAATTGAAAATGAATTTGTCAGATGGCAAATGTTTGAATTGAACGAGTGGACAAAGTATGTCATTTTTGTATTTCTCTGCTATACACATTATACCAAGGTCGCTTTATGTTATACTTAACTATTTTCATGTATTATTAAAATACTAGCATCGGTAACCCTTCGAATCTTAGATCTTGACACCGCTTCGTGCTTCATAGATTATAACATCAGGAAGCTCTTTATATAAAAATAACAAAATGAAAGCCCTTCCCCAACCTTACGAGAAAACTCAAAAATAAGTAAGCATTAAAGGATAAAATTACAGCAAAAAGATTTCAGACAAAGTTACTGCTCTTAAGGACATAACAAACAGTGACTCATGACTGCCTTCAATTGCGGATTCTACCTATGAACTGCAGGACGTATTGTATAGTTTTCAAGTTCAATTTTGTATATATTTTAACACATACATTGAAATCAAATTGCAGTTCTTCATTAAATTTAAAGGAGGTATTTTCAGCTTACTTAAAGATCAAGCTATTCACTCTAAACAATTGATAAAAATCGAAATATGTTTGTCATTATTTTGAGTGGTTTGATAAGTTAATATCATTAAGTAGACAGGTAAAAGAAAAGCGGTTTGTGATGGCATCTGATATTACTTAACTTAACCCGGATTGATCTAAACATTACTTATACAACCCATTTCAATGATCACTTTTTTTAACAACATTTAGAATGCAATTAGGTTAATGGACTAAAAGAGAACCATGTTTATATCCTCAATCGTGTGCCATTTGCATTTTATGTAAATCAAAGCTCATTTTACACATTTTGATATCTACATTTGCTTAAATGCATACACGAGTGTGTTATGTCAGTATATTAAAATACAATGATAAATTCAAGATATAGCATTGTTCATTCTCTAATTAGGTCTTGTATTGTATAACACTTTCAGGTGACAATCTCTTGAATTATTTAATCTCTTAGTGCTATTATAATTATGCGAATCATGCATTTACATCGTATTGAAATTAATGTTTTTCTTCATTACCGTAATTCAAATTGATACTATTGTTTCATGGACGATATATTTAAAAGGTATACATATTGTTTGTGGATCTAATTTATGAAAGCGTGGATTGTACCATTTACGCAAACAAGCGTACGCTTAAGACTTTTACGTGTTCATGAATTACTCTATACTGTCACGTAAAAGTAGATACACATGTATGTTCACTTGCACAAATAATTAGAATGATCTTAAGGTTCAGTTTTTCCTTTTCTTTATAATATATTCATTTGCTAAGTGCATCTACTCCGTTGTTGTCTGATATATAGTAAATTTAGTAGAACAATATATGGGGACAGCACATACATGAAATTATTTTCCCTGATTTCGCCATTAGGGGACGGTTGTAGCCTTTATAATTTGATAAAAAATCATGCGGGAAATTAAAATGTGAGATACTGCTATATAAAGAGGGCAAATATCACTTTGATATAGAAAACTTTAAAAGGACACTTGTTATGGACGAAAAAATGTTTTCCGACATCTTTTTTTATCTTTCGACACCATTTAAAATGTTTTGACTAAGAGTGAGCAATTGCTATAATGGAATAATAAAGCATGACCATGATGGCAAGGTCTACTAAAAAAAAATATTCCATGATCTTCTAATAATAATTTGTCTGTATCAGTCTTTAAAGCTGACACGATCGTTGTTGATGATGGTCCTCTTGTTATACCTTTTACACATGGTTAATAAGATATAATTGGGTATTATCTTATGATCCAAAACAAATTAAGATTCTTCTGCTGGTATTTATTAGCTTGGTTCATACTTATCATGCAATTTCAAATATTCAAATATTTGCAGGCGCCTGGTTGCGAAAACAAAAGAAGCGTTTGACTAATAATGGTTTTTATATTAGGAAAACATACACTGTTAGTTAAAAGTTGTGCTAAGAATGAACCAAGGTAAATACGATTTTAACGATTCACATTTTGCATTTTAAATCATATCATAATTAAACAACATTTTTAAATCATTTTAAAACAATATATCTAATCTTACAGTACATATAACAGCTATATTTCCCCTGTCCTCATTGAAGGGTAGTTCATAAGTTCAGGCTTCCTCGGTGGTTTGTCAAGACTCATGTACATACTTTTTTCTCTCCGCTTACAGTCTACTTCAACATAAATCTCTTCCCCTGCATGTAACGCTGGTATATATTGAGTTTTTGGTATATGTTCCTGCGGTGGTACTTTATAGTATTTGACAATCATAATTATTCCTAAGATGAGAAAGATAAATGCTAAGAAAGCTGTTACAACTGTCGCCAGTATCCAATACATTACTGACGAGTCCGATGCACATGACTTACTACATTGAAGTTTATTTACATCATCATTAGAAATGTCTTCATTTTGATCATTAGTGTCATGTAATGGCGGTAGATTGTCTAAGCTTAACGATGGGTGTTGAGTAACTTCATAGCGATCATGTTCGGAAATGTCCTGCTCATTTCCATTAGATAACACTGTAAGAGGACCAATATGACATTCTTGTGTCTTACCAGGAAAGTTTCTGCTCTTCACTCGACAAGTAAATATTTTCCCATTGTCCCTTGCGTTAACTTGTAACCTTACTACGGATTGTATCCTTCCGTTTCGTGTTGTAGATTCAGCATTTAATACCATTGGGGATCCACTGCGTGTCCATTGTAACGTGACCACCGGAAATGCCTCCTCGCTATCACAGAATAAGGAAATCCCATCTCCGGTTTGCAATGGATTACGTATATCATCTGAAGAAC
>JXSR01S023187.1:0-10619 GCA_000969725.1 Ophiothrix spiculata
AGATAATACTTTTCAGTGTATTTATTGTATTTCATTTAAGAACCCGAAAGGTGAATTTGGCCTTGATCATTTAACATCTCTGACCGTAACACTACCATTCCCCAACCCACCCCTCAAGAAGACGTGCTTCAAAAAAGGACAATCTAATCATTACAAATTACTCCTTTCTAGAAAAGACAACACAATTTAGAACATAAAAGCTACCGAGTGGATAAAAATATAGAGACAAAAGGTTCAGTGGCTAGTATTAGCTCTGAATTGCAAAAATAATTTTAAGATCTTGTGTACATACCAAAAAACATTAGAGTCGCACTTGCACATGCATGTCAGCCAGGTTCATATGATTTAAAGACACTTTGAAATTGAATATCCTGATCTCTTTCCTTTCTTTTTAACTTAGAATCAACCAAGCAGCCGCAAAGAGCATTATGCTAGGCAATGTGGGCACAGGTAGACTCGAACAATCTCTAAATGGATTGTGAATACAAAATGAGTTATCTTATTAAATCGAAGATTATTGGTTTCGGGCACACTGCGAGCTTTCCATTAATTCATTAGTTAGTGACTATTAAAATCTTTCTTGGGTCAAAATATTTGGAAACAAATCTGGAAATTTGATAATTATCCCAATAAAGTACAGATATTTTAGTAACTCCTATTAGGTAAACATAAAACCTCGTTTTCTCGTTTTGAAGACTTTAATTAATTATCGATTTATAAAAGATGAACAGTTTGTGATATTTTTAATAATAATAATTTTTAGTATTCAAAAAATATATTTGATTATTTTCATTTTATTTAAATATTTGTTGAAAACTGACACAAAACTGGCAGTAGAGGTTGGCAGTTTTCTATCTCTGAAGTGGTGTTATTTTGCCTCAGGGTGACCTGAATATCAGATTTGTTTTGACCCTATGTAAAAGAAACCTGTCGATCAGGAGAAATCGAAATATGCAACAAGAAATCGAACTGAAATGTTGTAACTATATAATCTTTAGTCTGGGTCATTCATTAGAAGGAACTTATTTGGTTTAAAAATCATCAATAATTGTATCTTTTGATATTTCAATCTGGTTCATGGCTCTAGTTCGGTTTTTTTTTATCTGTCATGTTTTGTGGATTTGCACAAAATAAAAGTGGATTTGAATTTCCTTCATTTCAGAAAACATTCCATTTGTATATTTTATCCGTTGCTTCATACAGGGTGTCAAAGAAAAACTTACAATCTTTGCGAGTAATTTTCGTAGATTTAACGGATAGTCAGGAAGTATGTAAAGCTTGCATTTTATAGTCAACGAAATTAATTTTAAAGAGCAACGGAAAAGAAATTTCAAGTTTACATTGGTGAGAAATCATGGAATCTAAAACATTGTATTTCATTATTATTTATTAAGGTATAATGATAATTAACACAATTTTGGGTTAAGTCTAGCTCGAGAGACTAAAACACGTTCAGTATTTCACAAGTGATGACATCATTTGTAGCAGTGATTTAGTTGTGAAATACTGATTTTTAGAATGATGAATTGAATAGACTTCTATTCAAATTCTTGGTTATAAAGCAGGGGTGTTTGTAAATGGAATAAAAATGGGTCACCTTAGAAAGTTTCTCATCTCTGTCTTATTTTTTATTTAATGTTAATGTTTACAACATAGCTAAGATAGTATTAACATAATATGCTTATAAATATTGGTACGGTTGAGTAAGCAGATCAAGGACAATACTCAATAGAACTTCATTCAAGAACTTGTAAAATCGTTTACATCCAAATATTTGACAAATCATAACTTCTGTTCTATATAGATTACCGATTTAAATGAAGCAAACGTTATATGGAAGTCTATTTCATGGACTATAAAATAACACCTTTACATATCATCATAAAATAACACCTTTACATATACGCCAAAGATGTATTGTTTTTCTGGGACACACTGTAGCGTCTATTTAAACGGCACAATCTATACAAAACACTATCATATGTGCTTGTATCGTGCAAATTACCCAAGCCAATAACAATTCTTATTTCATCAAGGCGAAACAGATGGAGGTAAGCTCATTAAGAAAATTGAAAAAATCAAAGATATCATGAAATTGTCCTAATCCGTTGATAACGGTCACTTTGAACCCCTATATAGCATTACGTGATTTGAAATTACAGATATGGGCGTTCATATTTGGAGGTTTTCAAAAAAAAGTTTCAACTTAGACTGCCGGGATGATCATATTGCATTGCAAGCTTTCAAGCATAAAATAAAAACTATTCTTAAGTAATTTATATTATTGTGTAATGGAATGGTTGTAAAAATCAAAAGACAACAAATGTAAATATTAGTACGCCTAAAATGAAAACAGGGTATTTGTGGCCAACACCTGAAAAATTATATTTTTTAATAATAATTCCAAAAACTTTTCACATTTTGATATGGGACCAGATCATTGATATTCCATTGAATCTAAGGTATTACAAGTAAAAACAATACAGACGTCTTGCAGTCATCATTAGTATAAAAAAGTTTGTGTCAAGAATACACCCCCGGGAGATGCTTTTCTATCCGTCTTAAAGGTATATATAAATCAATGATGGTTTTCTTTCTCTTTACTAAAAAGTTAGAATTGAGATAATGCGATTTCGTATAACTGGATCTGAATAATACACCAAATCAAACCCCACAGGTTACACTATTAAGGCGTAAAAGAGATAAAAGATATATCATTTGATTAATCAATAAAGAAAGGAATAGCTGCAATGTATTTAAAGTGAAGGGTAAGGACATCTCAGTATTTCTCTACTTTACTTTCATCAACCACGGTCGGAAGATGATTAAGCGTCATTGCCCTTTGTTCAGCATTAGCTTCAGAAGCCTCTGGTTTCCAATGCCAGCATCTTGACTACGTAGCTAAGATAAATCTTTCTTTGACTATTTTGTGCTCGAGTTCCTGAAGACGGGTTCCGGAATACTACTACTATTAGACTGGTTATAACACTTGCTGCGTAGTTAGGTCTCGACTTCTAACAAGCTCTGACATGATATGTTAGCTACATAGTAGATCAACATAGATTTTTTTTCTCTCCGATGGGGCCGTTTATGGTTTATTCATTTGCTTCTGTCATTTAACATTCAATTTTAGTATTAAAAGTGAGTGTTCCGATCACTTTTTCGTCTTCCTAGATTTTGATAAGAAATTTCATCTTTTTCTCATAACCCTGTGAATTTCCACGTCTGTCAAAATAGATATGAGTTAAAATAAGCTACCCAATTAAATATCAAATAGGTTTTTATGGGTCGCACTTAGACACATTTTTGGCTCTAATCATTCAATTTTAGTATTAAAGGTGAGTGTTCCGATCACTTTTTTGTTTTACTACTCTCCAATATGAGTTGGAGATTTTGAAAAGAAAGTTGTTGTTTTCTCATAACCCTGTACATTTCCACATCTGTTAATATAGATGTGAGTTAGAATAGTTTACCCAATTAAATATCGAATAGGTTTTTTATGGGTCACACTGAGATACATTTTTGGCTCTAACATAGAATTACCTCTAGCAAGCTATTTCTTAAGAGGACAAGGACCAGGAGTCAGAAATCTGAAAAAAAATTGGCTCTTGGTCCCTAACATTTTCAGGGAACAAGGAGCCGTTTTTTCAGTACCAGGAGAAAGCCTGATCTCCAGGCTTGCGAATCAATCTTCAGTTGCTTTAAATAGGTGATTATCCAAGATCGGATCACCTGGCATGCATGGCATGCAAGTACAGTGAATCATTGACTGATTGATTGATTGATTAATGTACTTTTTTTCATTATTATATGATTATATTTATGTAAGTGACGTATGCTTTTATGATCATAACTTGTTTTCGCTAGAGTTAATACTCCTTTTAAATTTTTTTCTTATAATCAGTAATTTGTGCTTTGTTCTCTTTGTATGTTTATGTAAAGCGCTCCGTTCCTTGTGGAGCGCTATATAAATGCTTGTGTAATAATAATAATAATAATAATAATAATAATAATAATAATAATAAACTGAATCAAACATCAAACAAATATTGACGCGTAAAAGACTACAACTATTCTAAATACATCCGTCAATGATTTATAATTTAATCAAAATGTATTGAAATATATTCAATAGTTGTTGTGACAGCAACATTGAACATAATGCAAATTGTAAGTTGGTATTTCTTGCAATGACGTTCTTTACATGCTTCACACATGTCACATTTGAGGCTTAAAGATGTACGCTACAACGCGTTACTCGTAGGTACGTGTTAAAGGTATAATTCATGATGTTGATGTGAGAAAAACCTCACCTATTTTCTAGCTTAATGAAAAGAAGAGTACAATATAAATATATTCTGAAAATTTCACTTGATTCCGACTATTCGTTTCCAAGTTATAAGCTTTTCAGTATTTTATAAATCACCATATGCTACTGTGTTGTAGTTCCTAATAATAATTATTAGAAAATGACACATTTTCTCACTTTTCTCAAAAATGCAAGCACATTTGAAAAGAATGGTTTGGGGATTGTAACATATACCAGACATGATTTTTATTAGGTGAAAATCTCGATTTTCATAGAGGCGACCTTGAGCATGAAAAGTGGATCATGAATTGCCCTAATGCATACTTTGAGAGCATTGTAAGTCCCTCCTCAAGTTATGCATCATTTAAAGTCTCTCTATTGCTTTACTGCTCTAAGGCTATCTACAAATTTAAACACTTGTATTGAACTTTTTGCACCTGATGGTTTACAAATAATCTGCTACTGCCGGGATGAGTTATATTTGATGGCAAAAAATGTTCCTACGTAACTCAATCATATTTGTTTTGGACATTTAAATAACGTAAGTGTATAATATTATATTAATTTTAATATTGCCATTCTATTAAAAACTCTATTGTTGCAACTAATTTCCAAACAAGATAAGAAAAGGGTTTATTTAACTCCGCACACTCGATATTGGTATTTGAAGTTTCATATTACCCAAGGATAAATATCGATATATTGATTTCGTTTTCCATTTTGATTTAAAAACTGAGCATTTCATACAAATTGAGGAGTATTTCAAACATTACACACACTTTAATGTATCTAAGGCATGAGAGTTTAACTCTAAGGAGTTTAATTCAATTAGATGCACTTAACACGACTATAACTCAAAAGCACAGGGTGTATGCATGTATTATATAATTTTGATCTGTTTACAGATATTCAAGACAAATTGGTGGTGTTGCCAACTTCTATAAACACTTCAGTCTTTTACCAGAGTGAAGAAGGTTCCTGACAGAAATTTAAAATTTTCTGAGAAAGTACAAAATATTTTGAATCTTTGAGATTTTGGATTTGACCAGATTTTTTTCGCGCGCTACACGCATTACAAAATATCATAATTCTCCTCCGACCATTTCTGCTCAAAACAAATTTTGATTAAAAAAAAAGATTAGCCACCCCCCTAAAGTGTTTACCTTCCGTCGGTTAGAATAAAGTACGTTCCACAAAAAAAGTTCAACATCTTTGCGTGTTAAGTTACCAGTTTTCCTGGATAGAGCAAACGAAAAGGTTTCATTTAAAATCCATGAAATGAGTTGTCAAATATTAGGATGTTAATTTGTCTTGTCTGATTTCACGATTTTGTAACTTCCCTTGAATGAAATATTGTTGAGTAATATCCCTGATCTCTTGCTCAATCGTAACTGTATTTACAATTTTATTTTGTGTTTATTTTCTCTTAATTGTGCTGAAAAAAAATAAACAAATTTGATAGAAAAATACGGCAGACATGGTGACCCATTTTTCTTCAATTTTATTTTGTGTTTATTTTCTCTTAATTGTGCTGAAAAAATTAAACACATTTGATAGAAAAATAAGGCAAACAATGGTGACCCATTTTTCTTCCATTTAGAAACACCTCTGTTTTATGACCAAAAATCAGAAATTTGCCTCTAAAATATTTGATGAAGCATAACTGTTGTTCACGCAAAGATTTTAAGGTTTTTTTTCATGGTTCACACATGTAGACATTTATGTGCTGAAAATGAAGAATACTATCGGTAAAATTATTTAATGGACCAAGAACGTATGTGACATCATTATGCAACTTCCTTGCTAAAGGTGTTTTTTTTTTTCAGTTTTGAATATTACATAAAATGTACGGGGTGTATCTGAAGTGACTTAATTTGGAAAAAATACACATTTCATTTCTCTATTTTACTCTTTACATTTATGTGACACTATATAATCTTGAACAGTCTAGTAAAATTGTGCAAACCAAACCCAAATTATTTTCTTATTCATTTTCACTCCTCATATTGTATCTCGGTAAACAGACCGTTGAGCGCATTAGGCTATATTCAAATGATGAAAATGCAAAATCTCTTGAAATTTTGCAATCCCAATGTGATTGATTACGGTTATTACATAATCCGTTGATAACGGTCGCTTTGAACCTAGAGTGTTTTTAAGTAAATTGAAAATAGACATATTGGGCGTTGATATTTGGAGTTTCTCATGTAAGTATAAAATCGACTGTTGGAAAGGACATCTTTAGAAACATCCAATGAAATATTCTTACAGCAATATAATGGTTATTTGACATGTCGATTTCAAGCATGCTTTTTGCTGTTTGGTTCATTTAAGAACTCTGCAACTCTGCACAAAACTTATTAAGCCGTAGCAATATTATCACTAGCTTCCAGCTACTTTTTAAGTTTGTCTCAAGAATACACTCCCAGGTAGTCAGGTGCTTTTTCTATCCCTTTTCAAGGTGTAACTGAATTGAATTTCTTTTTTCTACAATGGGCAAAATCCAATTTTGCGATATAAGAGGATCTGATTAACACATAATAACATCCGACGGATTTCTCTATGGTGTGAAAAGAAATATCATTTTATTAATCTATCAAGGCGAGAAAACTAACATTTTGGAAATGGTGTAAGGATTTAATCTAAAGAACAAGGACCTAGAACCATTTCTCTCTCAATGCACTTTAATACTAAAAATTACTTAACTTTACTTAACTTAACTTTACTTTACTTTACTTTACTTTACTTTACTTTACTTTACTTTACTTTACTTTACTTTACTTTACTTTTTAGCTTTAGCTTGATATTTCCTGCAACGACGTTATAGGTATACTTCAAGTATTAGACCTACAATGACAAATGCTAGAGATATATACAATATGTTACGAGGTGAGAAAGTGTTTTAAAATCCTTCTTGTTCTTCTTAGGCGAAATGTAAGCCCCTTTCCGAGGCTCAATTTGATGTCCCCCTCAGTCTAGTTACAGGTAAAATCACTCAAATGTTTTGTACTCGAGTGTTACCCTGATTGAATTTAAGGCATTTTCAATTCGCTTTCCTTTCGTTGATTCTCGACTTCTTTGACAAAACATCAATCTAGGGCCAGGAGTCCGGGCCAGGAGTCCACAGGGTAAGTGACCAAGTCCAACTACTTTCATGAACAAATCTTAAAGCGACAAAATATATATAACTTTAACAATCAAACAAATGATCGTCTTTTTGTATATGCACCATTACGTGGCTGCCAAAATAACTAGGTATACACAAAATACCTAAAGAAAAACAAAGTAAGCCAACTTAATGTGGGGAGGATAACAACATAAGCCTAATGTGTACAGAAAATAAAATAAAAAATGAAGAAAGAAAACAATTATAATAATAACTTTGAAGGCCTAATATATGCACAAACAAGAGTATATCAAACTCACCAAACAGCATTTAACAAGAAACGGATAATCCACAAAATAGACGATTAATAGACGGACTTACAAGCTTTCGAAAAGTATACTTTCCTTCATCTGGTTCACAGAAACATATAAACAAGAAAAAAGAACAAATAAAACTACAAGAACATTATCAAAATAAATTTCCACAAATACTAAAATATGTAACTTATCGTACTGAATCCTGGCGCTAGGTAAACGCATAAATGAAGTGTCAAATCTCAGTAGTTTTATAACAAGACATTTTACAAATTAAATCATAAAAACAGAAATCATGCAAAAGAATGACCAGCGTGCGCTTTCGTACACCGCTCGTAAAGTTTCCGCTAGGATTTAGGATACAACCTACAACTGAGACTAATACTTCAGCTTCTGCTACCCCTTCAAGTATTTTTTGTGAATTTAAATGCCGAAACACCTAAATTTAGCAAAAACTATTTTCTTGACGTTACGCAATCATACACCGTACTTCGGATATATTATACAAGTTTGTGATTTTAATTAAGTGGAAAAAAACTGATTCGCTTTTGAGGATCAATAACCAGTATAACGACGTCTTATAGTACTTTCCTCTTATTATTGCAGCTCTATTAATAAGTCTAGTGTTGCTGCTAATTTCCCAAGAAGATGAAAAAACCCTGGCATTTGAAGTTTCATATTACCTTAAGATAATGTCGAATCCCTTTTTCCGATTGAGTAGTTCACCCATTGTGAGGAGTATTGCACACTTTACCCACACTTGAATTTTTCAGGCAATAAATGTGACAATTTAGCTCTATATACACGTCGGGCCCTTTTCTATTCATAAATTATCCATTGTGTTTCTTTTGTTCAAAGTTCGTTGCCTTGACCGTTATATTTACGAAGAATGTGGCTTGGATACCATTATCTAACAAGCATTTTGATAAAGGTCTCGGCATACCATCTAAAATGCAGTACATTTTATACACCATCGGCGTAACCCTGTATAAAGGGATGGTACCAAACATTTAACATATTTACCCTTTTAGAATATTCATCGATTATTGAAAGCTGTTCACTCGTGTTTAAAAGTATACTGAAGTTGTAAAGGTGATTTTCTTTAATAATGCATCTATGCCCTTCATATTTGGTGGAATTGTGTACCATGATAATACTACCAAATTTCATGGAAAAAAATTGCAAATTTATGTGCGGCCATGTTGTTTTTTTAAAGGGTGACCTTGCGCGCAGCTTTTCTCAACCAACAATGCTTTACCCTATTGTCCCCAAATTTAGTATATGGGTCATAAACATGAATATCTAAACTTTTACAGAGCCATTTTTTAATAAAACGTTGCGTATGCAAGATATGTCTCGTTAAATACCCAAAAAGACGATTTTTTGCGAAAAAAATACAAAAACGAGTCGTTTCCATAGTTACAATTAATTAATTCAAAATTCCTTCTGCTTAATCGGGCATTTCGTTCTCGAGAAAAGCTGCGCGCACTGTATTAGCAGACGTGAAAACGCTTCTGCGAGAAAACTGCGTTTAAAGTTTAGAAACACTAAATATGCAAATTAAAAAAAATAAAAAATATGTTCATAAGAAAATTATATCGAACGGAATACTACGTCAGTACATTATATGGTGCAGAAATTAAGCTGAAATCCAATTTAATGGCCAATATTGTTAAAAAATATCCTCTTAAAACAATAAAATAAATAAGAAACGAAATACATGTATAAGTATAGGAGAAAATTCATTTTGCTTCGTTTTGCGTCGATATGCTTCACTTTGACCAACCATAACTTTTGAACCGAATGTCCTATTAAAGTCAAGTAAAAAGCCATTTAAAGCATAAATTCCAAAGTATAACATTAAAGTAAAAAACTAATTTCATCAAAAAATGCATATTTTCACAAAATACGACTTCAGTATTCCCTTAAGGTTAACAATTTTTTTCTTTTGAAACGCATCACTAAGATTCACGGTCTGATCATGGAAAAAGGAGAATGTCTGATGGTCATATCGACCAATCAGCTTCTATCGGTTTCTGTCCTACTCGTTTAGCTTATAGTCTTTAGCAGTGTTTTAAAATTAAATTATTATGGATGTTTACTAATTAAGTGTTTTCAAAAGACATGTTTTGTTTTTTAAATTAAATTACAAATAATGTATGTTTGCTCAACGTGTATGTCAGGTATTAAGGTTCAACAGAGACCATTGTCAGATATAATGTATCTTGGTATGGGGTGGCATGTCATTAAATTCTCATACGGCTCGACGGACTCGCCATCCCATACCAAGACACATCATATCTTATAATGGTCTCTGTTTCACCCTTTATCTAGTACATTATTAGAAGTTAAACATCTTGAAAAAAGGCATATTTGTTTCATTTATCACAAACAATTTTAAAAGCAAAATGCATATCACACGACCATGACTGAAAAGGAAAGAGAATATGCATCTTAAATGTAAACAGATTGGGTTCTTTTCCATCAAAACAATTGACTGTACATTCAGAATTATTGCTATATAAATTTATATTTGATTTCCTCATTCTAGCTAGTGACACCACGAAAAAGTGCTTACTTAATGCTAAACAGGATTATCTTCAACTTTGTTGCTTTACTTGAATGAATGTGTTGATGTGCCGTTTAATATTACCATTTGTTTTTACTTGAGTTTATTCTTCCAGTACTTGTATGTGCAATCGGAAATGAATTGTATAACACATCCCACAAATATTGACGCATTTTTTAAGTTTGTATTGCATTTGACATTTTAAAACATATTCGTATACAAGTATATGCAATGATTGCTTTGATATATTTTTTTCCCTATTAAATACGTTTAATAGGTTTGAATTTCCGGCAACGCAACGACATATTTTATTTGTTTCAC
>JXSR01S023189.1:1381-12040 GCA_000969725.1 Ophiothrix spiculata
CACTGCGTATATCTTCGATATTGACAACCATTAAGTGGGCTTATTTAGTACCATAGTGTAGCTAAGGGTCTATTCTATCCATTCATGGCAAAATAATAATAGTCGATCAAGATGTTACGTATTTATGACGTCATAAATCTGAAAATTGCGATTTTTCGAGGAAAAAATGTGAAAAATCACAATTTTGCTACAAAAGTTCTAAATATCAGAATTTCATGGGTGTTTTTGCTTTTACAGAATTTCGATGACACTTTTAACATTTCTTTTAATTTCAGCTCAAGTGCATTTTGATATTTTTCAAAATAACAAATTGAAATTATCTGCAGTGACAACCACAAACCTGCCCCACACCAGAACTTTGACGGCTTATCTTACTCCCATCTGTTGAAGAATCCTCCGATTTTCCCCCCCTAAGAATGACTGCAATGGATTTATTTATAATTGCTAAAAAGTCCAGGGTCAGTTGGTTTTGCATTTTTATGCAGCAGAAAAATAACCCAAGGGTATAATGTATCCGTCAGGAGGGTTAAATCAATTCAATGCTCAAGCACACGCATTTCGACAAAAACACTATCTTTCTTTAAAAGCATGTAACTTTTGAATGCAACATGCTATTGTCATGAAATAAAATTCTTAGATAAGTTAAAACTACACAAAAATTGAATATTTAAGTATTTTTATCAAAATTTATTCTCATCATTGTGAAAAATATTCCGAAATGTATTCAAGATCAGGGTACAAAGAATGTTGATACACCTTGTATAAAAAAGAAGAGTTTTTTAATGCTGTTCAAATGCCTCTCTAGCCATATTTAAGCGATAAAATGATTTTGGGTAGCCAATTTTTGGACCTTATTACGAACGTCATTTCAATTCTGAAACATGTTTGAAATAAAACGTATTGAGGAGAGGGTCTTCTAACCCTCATACCCATCTTACATCGATCATTTTGAATATCTAAGGGTTTCAGTACTGTTTAATGGCATTTTTATCCATTTTGAGCTTCCAAATTGTATTTCAGTGGCCATTTTGGACCTTTAGTGGGTTCCGTTTTGAATTTACAATTAGTAAATGGCATGATTTAAGGTCAAAATTATAATCCTTATGTTTCTTTCTCTTAATTTGTAAACTTTTTAATTTAAATAGGCTTGTTTTTGTTTATTTTCATGAACATTATGTTATTTGGCGGCCATTTTGAACCTAAAATTTGCATTTGTGACCTAATTTAATTCCTAAATATAAACTTGCTATTGTTAAAGACACCATTACACAATGATAATTGTGCATAATAAGTTGTTAAAAAGGGTTGGTGTAATCAGATTATAGCAAATATATGCTATTTTGGCGGCCATTTTGTTGTTCTCATTTTTCCCATACTTCCCAATGGTTGATTTTGGTAAACTTTTTTGTATATTATTTCTGACACCTTCAGAAAGTGCATAGTAGAAGTTTCATTTCTGTTCTAATTACTTTGACCTTTCAAGCAAATTTCAGTTAATTTTACAGGAATATATATTCATTCGGCTTTTTAGCCGCAATATATTGCAAATAAAATGTACTCGTATCTGAATCTCTTAAGCATATAACAAAATCGATAAGTAAAACAATAAAATTAATCTATTCTTTATTCCAATATCAAACAAAAAAATCAGTCCTTAACAAAAAATACTAAAAAACAAAATAAAAAACAAGAGATTTGAAACATTTGAAATATTCAATCCAGCTAAGTGTATGCTTTTTCCCATTGAATATTATATAACCAATGAAAAATGCGCGAACGTCCCATCACGTTCGGTAATATAAACTAACAGCCGGCCCAGTATTAGCGTCGCAATTACAAATCATAAATGTAAACGAGTGAAAATTTCACTCCCGCAGAGTGAAACTCTTGTAAACCACTCTGAAAGGAGTTGTTTTGTTAAGTGAGTTAAACAACTAATTTCCACTCTTAAAGAATGAAAATCACTCTAAAAATAGTGAATTTTCACTCGTTTGAGGGGTTAAACGCAGAACAATTCGTCTTTGTGTTGTCCTTCGTTTAACCCCTCCAATGAGTGGAAATTCAATCTTTTTGGAGTGATTTTCACTCTTTTTGAGTGGAAGTTTGCTGTTTAACATACAAAACCACTCCTTTTGAGTGGTTTACAAGAGTTTCACTCTTTTTGGGAGTAACATTTTCGCTCGTTTTCATTTAGAGAGTGCATAGCGCTCATTGCTTACGTAAGTTCCATTTATCTATTGCGCACGCTTTGATGGGCGAAGTTTGATGTCGAAATCCACAAAATCTTTATTCAGAAGCTAATCCACAAGCAATAACAAAGAATAATCATTGACTTTTGGCTTGTACTTGTATCTATGATGGAATAATATACCGTTACTCGGAACAGATACTTCCGACTCCACGCTGTCGCAAAATGGTACTGCGACCTCCTTTCGGATCCGGTCTGCAATGGCCAACACTCGTTCCATCCGACTGGCGAATTTTGTGTGTGTGATTTGAGAAATATTTCAAAAAATTGTACGAAATAATATACACACTGCTCGATTTTAACTGTTTTTGAAAAATTATCTCGAGTCATGTACGAAAAAATGCACCCAGACGACAACAGAACGTGAAACAGTTTTGGCACATGCAAATAATCGACCTAATGTGCGTGTCATCTGGTGGGCTCAGAGTCAGAAGCTTTCAGAGTTCATCGTTGACTGAGGAATTTGTTGAATTCATGATAAACGCGGAGTACTGTCTTTCAAAATCGTCTTCTCCGCCCTTATGAACTTGTGTCATCATAACAGCAGTAGTTACAATAGCAAGTAAAACAAAACTATATAGAAATGTTCTGTCAATAATGGTGGCCACACGCCTCCACTTCCGGGAGAGTGCCTCGTGTTTATAATTCTGCATGGTATTGAGTTTAATATATTCCAATTGGTCCACAATTCTGGTTAATTCTGGGATATAAGAAGTAGATTCGTTAAACAACATGGTTTGATCAATATTTTGTACATCATGAACGGTATTGGGTTTGTAAATAACACCGTTCAGTTCATGTTCTATCGTCTGCTCGTTGGTTTCACAGTGTATTTTATCAAACGATTTGGAACAATCAATGTCACCGTTTTTATAATACAAAGCATTCTGGGTAGACTTATTTGAGGGCGGTTCTTCGCGGTCGTTGAGGCAGAAAATTCTTCCGAGATTTTCAATGACTAAATATTCGACCCATCTGGGCATTGGTCGGGTGTTGAATCCAAAGTGAATTATGACGACAGTCAACAGAACTGAGGCGCAGACCATGATGATCATTATGGTGAAATATGTTCCTATGAAGAGTAAGCAGAACAATGAAAAATGTTAGAATTAAATGTACTGTTCTTCAGTGGGATAAAGAACATAATCAAATAAGAAAATGCAGCATGACGCTGTAATTACATGAGAACATTGATCTTCTAATCATGCTTATCGAAAGGTTTTGGGTTCATGCTCTGGTCCGGCAACCTTGGTGTTGGGTCCAAGAGAAAGATTTTATCCAGGGCCCAATTTCATAAAACCATTCTAAGCCTAGTTTGTTTCTAACTTCGTTTCTATCGCTAGTTCATTGCTAAACCTATTTCATAAAACCATTCTTAGCAAGGTTCCTAGTTGCTTGCTAAAATTAGAATAGCTTTTGGGTATTTCTAAATCCTTAGAACCATTCCAAGTTACTTTTATCCGGACATCAAAATGTATGTAGACGGATGAAATCGCCAACTTTAAGTCCTAAATCGTCTAAGAATACAGGAAACAATAGGTACGTGTCGAATATCAAAAATATATCAAATTAAGAGCATTGAAATAAGCAAATGTGGGATATACGATGATAACTTCAAATAAAAACTACAATTATAAATTAAACATAATTTACAAATAAATGAGTTGCCGTTTACAGACAAAAACTAACAGAAAGAACTTATTGAAGGTTTTTGCTTATAAAAGAAGTGGTGTAGTCTACTTAACAATCGAATGAAAACCTTTTTCACAGATAAATTATAACCTTTATAGTCTTTGCCTTCTCTTCGTAGCTTTAATTCAAATATTGTATGTATCTAGCAAACATTTAAAAAGATCTTTATGCACTATGCATATTTTGTATGTTGTGTTTACCGATACCCCAATGGTCTGTAGCCCTATACTGGGTATGATCCTTTTCAGAACTATTCTTGTTTAAATTGATTTCTATTTAGAACTATTCTTATTTCAAGTACATTCTATTGTCCTTAGGAAGTAATTATGATATTAAATCCTTGTTCAATCACTGTAACATTCTATCTTGCTTTTAGCAAGCAACTAGTAAGAATTGTTCATAGAATGGTTTTACGAAATGAAATTTAGTTGATTTCTAACAAGCAACAAACTAGCCATTTAGAATGTTGCTAATGTCCTAGTTACTTGCTAATTTAGAATGGTTTTATGAAATTGGGCCCAGAGGTTCCTTTCAAACCAATGGTGAGAGAAATAAGAGGGTGTAAGAGGGTATACAGCCTGCGACCCCGCACCACGTAAAAATCACAGCATTCAATGCATAATGGATGACTATTGCCAAAGACGTTTACGGAATAGATACCACTTAGTCCACCACGGCCGTTGGGATAGTAAGCAAACAATACATGGTTATTGCGCTATTTCAGTTTAAGGTGTCTGGTCCATGATAGATATGCCCGAAGATTTATAGTAAAAATCGGCATGAATGATATTTTATCGATGGAGAACCGATTTTTAAAATAAAAATTGGGGGTCACCGGACTCGTTTTTGCCTGCTAGTCGGTTTAAAAACAACTTTTTTTTGAGTTTTGGGGAAAAAATTAGTACGGTGGTCTATGGGAAATGTGGCAAAAGTGACATTACTTAGTGATGATTTAAAAAAATCCGCCCGAAAATGTTTGTTAATTTTTTCACAAAAGTTGCGCACAAGTATGTTCTTTCATATAAAACAATAGAAATTGGGGGTCACCGAACTAATTTTCCAGAAAAATATTAAAATATGGCAATTTTTAGCTTCAAAACACTACTCAAAGTATATGCGCATGCGTACTGCGGCACTTACCAACTCAGAAACTAGCGCGTACTGGTACGCGTGGACGGCACGTGGACCAGACACCTTAAAGTGTTATTGTTTAAAGTTTTAAACAACATTGTTCAGTTTGTTATTAAAGCGTGTTGTCTTAATGAATGTTGTTTAAGTTTTAAAAAAATTGTTGTTTAATTTCTAAACAAAGTTGAACGATGATCTATTGATACATGAAAGTGATTGATACAACGGTTGTTTAACATTTTAAACAACTTATGTTATATTTTTTTCTAACAGTATTTGTTTTATTACACCTCATTGTGACTCTGTGGGATAATGTTGTTGATAAATAGTCATAGCTACCATGCAGAGGAGGTTATCAGAATATCCCACAATGCATTATTCTGATACACTTAGATATAATAGGCAATAATGGTTTTCTGGACAAAGGGCTCTTAGGAATTTGAGAATTCCATTGAATAGTACAGTACTCATTTATATCTTTCCAGGGATGTGTTTCTTTTCACAATAGCCCAGTGTTTACCCACATTGCTGACACCTTAAAAACGTCAGGAACCTGTACAGAAGTATAGGAGTTGAATTGGATTTGCAGGTATATTGTACAATGTTGCATTGCATCGTGGGATATTGTGAAAACCTCCTCTGGCTACCATGGGAAATAGTCTATGATCGTAGAATTGGGCATGATTAGTGCATGACTACACTCTTAGAAGGCCGGGATCAAATATACGAGTAGTTTTCGGGATCATTTTATTTTGATCCTTTAAGGATCACTTTTGATCCTTTAAGGATCATTTTTGATCCTTTTGCGGATCAATATATACAAATGGATCAAATTCACCAGGATCATTTTTGATCCTTTTTTAGGATCATTTTATTTTGATCCTTTTTGATTACAATATCAAAGTTTTGATCCGTATTTTTGGATTACTTTGATACGGAAAGGATGACCTCACATTTTGATACCGCGTTTGGCTCCAACGTCATCTTTTGTTTCATATTTGAGTGCACCGTACCCCATATCCACTACATAGCGGGGAGTATACAATGGTGTAACAAACATCATGTATAAATACGTTGATTTCATCACACAGTTACGTGGTCGAGTGGTTAGAGCGTCGGACTCGTAATTACCAGCAGGTATAAGTGCGGCGTGGGTTCAAACCCTGCTAGGGTAACTTCAGCGTGATGTTTTTATGCAGATCTTTTTATAAGAAATATTTGATCCTTTTTACGGATCAAAAATTGTGATCCTTTTTTTGGGATCATTTTGATCCTTAAAGGATAAGCTCATATTTGATACCTAAAAAGGATCAAAATTGATCCTTTTTGTCTCATATTTGATACTTTCTTTCTAAGAGTGTATTTATTTGGTGTTACAATTAAAATTTCTGTTCCGACTTTTATATTAAGTGTTTGTTCTCATGTCTAAAAGGACATGAGATCTATTTCATCTTTATAAAAGAAAGCATTTAATTTTCTTACCTAAAATCGGCGCATCATCGCTGCTCGGTGGCATTGTCTCTGATATCATCTGTTGGAATACAACCAGGGCTAGCAGATTGGTTATGGAGAGTGTCAGTTTCTCCCCACAATCCGGAGGAAGATAAAACACCATCAATGAGAGCACGGAGAGCAATACACATGGAAGGATGAGATATGTAATGTAGAAATCAGCTCGGCGACGAAACAACACGTTGATGAAGAGTTCAGAGAACGGGTGTTCGCAGCAAGTGTAATTTATTATCCTTCTCTCCACGGCGAGGTTCATAAACCGCCATGTTCCGTCTTCTAAGAACCTATAATAGGGATTAGCAAATGTTGTTCATAATGATATGGTTATTAAAAAACAAAATGAAGCAGAACAAAACAAAACAAAGCAAAAAACCATAACCACATATTACCACAAGGAGGTTGCAACAAGAATCCGCCCACACACTTTGAAGGAGCATTTGAAGTTCGCGCAATTATTAAAAATTATTTTATTTACCATTGCTGGTGTAGACTATGACATAAACGTACAGGTGATACAGTATAACACACATTAGAGTGTTGGCAAATTGTTAAAACACTAGCACTCTCTGAAAACAACTAATCGGAGCTATATGTGACTGAGCTGAGGGACTTGCTATATTGGGCATTAGGACCATTGCGACAATGATATGATACTTCAAGTGCTTTAAGTAATTGTATTTTGAGTATTAATTTGGGCTTCAGACTACATTCATTTTAATAACTTGCAAGTCCAAAATGTAAAACAAACCATGCCTAAGCACTCTTAAATTGGTCTGAAACCTGTCATTGTTGAAGTACGATTGCTCAACCCCGATACGTCAAAACTTAAATGTCGTCCATGATTGTCATATACTCTTATGCTTTTCTTGATAACCAAGAAAATGTCCCTAACTTATGGAAATTCAGATTAGATTTTCATTTTGCATCTTAACTTTTAGTTATATAAGGCTTTTACACAGTAGCAAGCAATGCTATAGGCATTGGTTGCATAAAAGCTGACATTATGCTCTGTCATCGGCATTGCATTCAAGCCCCTTCGTCATACTCAATGGATATCGTCACCATATAGGAATCAATGCCTTATATTATTAACAGCGATTACATCTATCCTTATGACATATACGGTTTTCTTCAACAGGGCATGTACATGTAAAAATGGATAGAGCACTATGGATACTTGAAGTATCCAACAAACTGGTGAAAAATCATTTGATCCCGTGCAGGACTAGCTCAAGAATCTTGACAGTATAGGTCGAGCCCCCAATGCATCGCCAAAATCTGATTTCACATATTCCATTGAAAAAGAGCAAACTTTGATTATCTAAAATATATAAAATTAGATCAATCTGCATCTACCAGATCCAGATCCGGATCTAATAGCTTTTAATATGCCCATGCACCGTGTAGATGAAATCTAAACGCAAAGTGGTTTACGGATGATGTTGATTGATCTGGATCTGCGCTTTGTTTGTAGATATCCCACGATAAAACTAACCTGGTTTGAACCGAGTCGGACCCTTCCTCAGGCCAAAAGTCGATCTGTTTGCTGTGCGCTGACCATGAACAGAATCTCAGCAAACAAACTTGGGTGTCAAATGGAAAAAATCTGACTTTTTGCCGACACGAACTTGTCAGTATTGAAGGCGAATACCACTTGACTGTTCCATCCGGGTAAGCGACGAGATGCATTCCGGGAGGTAGACTCACCCATGATTTGTCTACGCTAAAAAATAAAGAATTATTGCAAATTACTTTATTTGGGTATCATAAGTTTACATATGTTGTTATACTACGGAACTTGGTCAGCATGGTCAGAGGTAAAGTAGTGCAATCTATCTTTCCCGAGGTTTTGGAGCTTTTTGGTTATGTGACTATTATCCTGAGGTCGCAGGCCGAGGGATAATGGTCACATAACTAGTACCGAGGGATAGATAGATGCACTGCTTTACCAATATAACCATGTAATATTTGCTTTATTATACCTTACTGTGACTATGGGGATGAGGCTGTAGGGAAAGTAGTAAAAACACATTGGGAAATAGTCTGCTGTCTGCGACCGGTCAATGAATGAACATGATAAATTCATTAATATTTATGAGGTATAATAACCATGTATACCATAGTTTATGAACAAACAAGATGATGATTTTTCGAACATCAGTAAAGCAATGTACTCTCTTATATACACAGATCAATAACATTTCTGGTTGTAACGTATTGAATGAATCCCACTGTATCACCAGATACCGGTTTTTGCTGTCATTATTGTGTTTGCATAGAGTGCAAAACAGCTACCGTATTTTTAAACTCCGTTATTCAGTATACATCACTGCCGATTCGTGATGAATGTAATGTACATTCTATTTAGCGAATCAGACAAGCCCGTAGTCAGGGGGTAGCGTTGGGGGCGTCGCACCCCCCCCCCCAAAAAAAAAAAAAAAAAATTGACAATGTACAAAAAAGGTCCACAAAAAGTCCCAAAATGTCCACCAAAAGAACACCCAAAGCACCAAAATACGTAACTGTAGGTCGTTTTTTAATAAAATACTGCGCAAAATGCTTGCAAAAGTCCGAAAACCCTTTTTTTTTTGCTTGTCACTTTGTCAAAACCACTAAAATGAGTTTAGGGTCGACCAAAACGAAAAATTTTCCTCCAAAAGGTCCACTTTTGGAAAATCCGCACCCCCTTGAAAAAATTCTGGCTACGGGCCGGAATCAGAGATGTTGGTGTAGTAAGCCGTTTTTTAGAAGGAACTTACTTATTATATAATGTTAAATCTGGGAACCATATTGCATGAGCAGGGATGTGCAGCGACTCAATGTTTCCCCATTCAGATGCATTCCACATCAGAAATTCATCTCTCCAAGTCTGAAAAAAAAAATATAAGTTAATATCAAAATTTCCATGAAACTTGTTTTGAATATCAGAATATGAAGATAATAAAAGAAGAACAATATATATTTAATCTTAATGCAGAGTGCTCAATGCTGACGCAGAGCCAATAACATAGTAATATCTCGTGGAACAAAGTTGTAACTCTGAGTTTCACGCTGGGGCGATCTTCAGACAACTATACTATATTTAATTATATATGAATATAGATGCGAACTGAGTTTCTTAAAAGTGCAATCTTGATAAGATTATAGCAAGAAAAATTGATGATTTGATGTTATCAGATTTTCTTTATTTTAGTTCGGTTGCTGTTGCGTTCGTTTTACGCAAAAGGATACCTAGTAACTACAATGTAGCACTAACAACCTGCGAAGCTTGACCATAGGCTACATGAACCCAGCATGATCGATGCATGTCGCACTTATTTGTAAAAAAATCCAGTTTAATACAACTAGGCACTATCTAAAAAACTGCTTTCCTTGCTTTGTAAAATGGTGATCGAAGACAGGTCACACAAATTTGCAATGACTAAGGGGAGACACGTAAACTAATCGGCAATGTGGTTCAGATATCTGCACCAGTCGGAACAGTCTATTTTCCACTAATCTAACACATATCGATAATTCCTCTTATCCAGGCATTTGGTTGTGTGACGTGTACTATATGTATGGTTTTAAAGCATCAAATTGAATATGTTCCTGCCAGATGCCCAAAATTTGACTTTACCGTCTAGTTCAGATAACGGGAAGCTGTTGCCGATTAGTTTACGTTTCTCCCCCAATAATATAAAAAAAAAGAAAAAACAAACTCATAATGATCAAAAGACATACCATTTTGAGATAAGCACTGACAGTCAGCTTCTGTTGTCGGGTATCCTGTAGATTTCATAGAAAAACAAAAACAAAAAAATTAATGTAACGATCCTAGAAAGTCATGTCCATTTCAAATTTACCTACTTATACAAGACAAAACTATATAAGCTAATATTTAAGTTAAAATTAACTAATAAGTTTATTGGCCATATAATGATAGGCAGTCTCTTATATGTATTTAGCTTTACAGTATAATCAACATGTCGTTAACAGTTTTCTTATAAAACGTCGGCATTTTTTTCCATAATTTCATAAATATACGCAGTTCGGATTGTTCAAAACCGTTCCAAGATAAGGGAAGCATCATTAGATAT
>JXSR01S023191.1:8327-20993 GCA_000969725.1 Ophiothrix spiculata
ATTGACTGCTTTTTATTCGGGTTATGGTTAAAATTATTTCCCCTCGGTGATCTCAAAACCATGAATATGCCCTCAGCTTCGCTTCGGGCATATTCATGGTTTTGAGATCACCTCGGGAAAATAATTTAAACCATGCCCCTCAAAGCAGTCAATATTTGTATACTATTGCCCAATATCATCTTGAGACTATAACAGGCCTATTGTCTCAAGATGATCGAGGGGAAATAGTTCTTTTTAGTTCCTGAATGAAAGAGCAGTCAATATTTGTTTTATATACCAAAGACTATTTTGAGCATAGTACTGCCGGGCAATAGTTATACTGAAATCTGCATGAGTAGTTCATAATAAAAACTATTTCACCACACTAATTATGAGACTATCATACTATTTCACTCGACTTCGTTCTCGGGAAATAGTATATAATTTTGAAATATTAGGGGAAATAGTTTTTACTATAGCCCTCATGAGCAGTCAATATTTGTTTACTAGTTCATGGTTACTCTATAAACACAGTTCTCATTCGTGGAAATTAATTATCTAAACATTGGCTAGACCTAAAGTGTATTTAGTTATCTCTGATTTTTGTAAAATACTTGGTATATACCACAGCTTGTGCAGTTAGCAACAATGTTTTTAAAAACTTTGAACATACCGTCCACTAAACTATGCATGTAAAAGTCCTACAGTATCTTAGACAATGAAGTTTTTCTGGTCACAAGGTTTTTGTGGTTGCTACCCTGGTTTGTGTTAAAGAATCATTAATTACGCGTATATTTACGGTGCCTTTAGAATTGGTCAAACTCAAGCACCTGTGAAATGCTTACACGAGCTTGTGTGACATGATCCCTTACGCTGGCAAACTTGACGATCTAATAATAGTAATGACCTTTAATAAAGTGTTTTCATTAGGGTTCATTTGAATCTTCAGTTTACCAAATAAGCAATATTTATATATTCCAAGGTTGAACATCAATTGGTGATATATTATGAAAATTAAGACATATAAATTAAAAGCAAAAGTGGGCAATTTAATGACACATGGCCATAAACATTAAATTGATTTGTCTGTCCAAAATATAACTGTCAGCGATAGGACTACCATTAATTAAGAGCAGGGGAATATTCCTTCATATTGTGATCCATACCATTGTAGACAACATGCAAATGTATATTGCTTAAATGTAAAGAATGCTCATGCTATCATTTATACTGAAATAAAAGAGTTCTTATATCATCATGCATTTCATTTAACTCAGGTGAAAATTATTTGACAGATGTGAACAATCCCGAAACTGATTAAGGAAACCAATGCAAATGATAAAGGTAGGTTGATTTTCCTGAGTTCCAATTTTCCCAAAAGGCAAAGAATAAGGCCAAAAAAATTAATTGTTGTGTTGCCCTTAAGTGGGATTTCTGAAAAATTGAGTCGGTCGGTCGGAAAATATATTTTTTTAAAGCACCTAAAGTACCAAATTTGGGTGCATTTGCCACTATTGTCAAAATATTTTCTCCAAAAACACCCAATATGAGCAAAATTGGGTGCTTTCACGACCCTAATATTTTTTTTTTTAATTTTTGAATAGGGTCGGTCGCTGAGGGCAACATAACAATTTATTTTTTTTGGCCTAAGTTAGTTTTGCATAAAACTTACATTTTAATAGGTTTATCAAGGGTTCAGAGATAGAATAAATTGCTTCAACTGAAGGAAAGTGATGTGATATTTAGATAGGAATGAATATCTCTTAATCCAAATCCAGCTTTAGACCTACACTGAATTGAATCCAGGAAAGCAACACTGACCCAAGTCCATGCTGCCCTACCCCAGCAAAAGGAAGTAGTGGACAATGCTGAAATGAGTTAATGGAGTTGTCTCCATTTGTCTCAAATGGAGACAATTGATGTTCTGACATGAAGTTTCCATTTTATGTCATTTCATTGAGTCTGAACCTATACAAAACACAAAGGGTACCGTTGGTTTTGAAATTTGATCTTTTCATGTACGGTAACCATATTTTTTTCCCACCAAATTACTCAACAGGCATGAGTGAATCGGAAAATGATGAAGAAAGAGTTGAAAATGATATGGGTAAGTAGATTAAAGTTTCTACAAATAATTTTGGAAGTAACATATATATTCTACTTAACAAAAGCTTTTCCAGCTGTCATAAAAGCCAAGAAAGCAAAAAATAAGCTTGTGAGTAATGACAAAATAGTGTGTGCCAGAAGTTGATAAATGTAATCCCAGAAATAAATCAATTTTTGTCTCGCCTGAATATTTTTCAGGAAGAGACATAGGCCTATAATAGCATTCCAAATTTCTGTCCGGCGTCCGCAATTCCTGTCCAGAGCAAATCTCCAAAATCGTATGCTCTACGTCAATAATATTTGGTGACTAGATAGGCCTTGAGCTGAACTGGTTCCAGCAGCGATTTCAGCGCAAAATATGCAAATTTAGTACATAATTTGCATAATTTATGTATAAAATGGTTTAATGCCATATTTTTCAAACCGTATACCCTACATTCATGAAATTTGGTGGGTAGTTGAGGTTAGAGCAGCGCTTGTGCAAGCTGCAATTTGAGTGCAAAATATTCTAATTCAGTACCTAATTTGCATAAATTAGTTACAATTTTTGTAGATTTTTTTGTGTTTTCAATGCATACCTTGAGAACTGTATCAGCTATCGTCATAATATTTAGGAATTAGGTAGATGCAGGGAAGGAGAAGCACCATGTACACATTTCAGCGCAAAATATGCTAATTAATTACCTAATTTGCATATTTAAGTTAGAAATTTAGCTTAATTTTGTGTTTTTCTTAAGAACCGGATCTTGTCATAATATTAATGAATTAAGTGGATGCAGGGCTTGAGGTAGGCCTATGGCAGGTGCGAAAATTATGCTAATTATTTACTTAATTGGCATATTTTGGAAATCGAATGTCTTACCTTCATTTGGTGATTGGACGGGGCTAGAGCATAACTTTTGCTGGCATGGATTTGAGCGCAAATTATGCTAATTATTTACCTAATTTGCATAATTTATGCAAAGTTCGGTTGTTATGGCATATTTTCGAAATCGAATGTCCTACATTCATGATATTTGGTGATTGGACAGGGCTGGAGCTTAAGTTGTGCCTTTGAGCGCAAATTATGCTAATTATTATACCCTGCCCTGCCCTGCCATATACCCTATATTTCTATACCATGTCCTGTCCTGAACCAACCATCAGTTAATTATACCTCAGTTAGGATGGGTTCCATTATTGCTAAATGATTGAGTAGGCGGTCAATAAGCAGACATGACTACTGATTCGCGAACCACCATCTTGTTACATTAGTTACAGGTTATCTTGACCTGATCTCGTCCGTAACAGTAAATTGCCATATTTTTCTAGCGTATTTAGTAATAGGTAAAGTTCCCCACTTCCACTTTGTAAAAACTAAAAAAAAATCACACTGGAATGTTTATTAAAGACAAAAGAGTACTGCATATTTTTTCTATTGTTTTCATCATTTTTTTGATAAATCCAGCTCCAGGGCCTTTATTTTAGCCAAATTTGACGATGTTAATCAGGATCCCCCCAACACCGAAGGTTATGCAGCCCTTCTGTACAAATATAGATTTCTGTTCAATATGGTCTTTTTCAAAGTTTCAATTAATTTTTCAAAATTCTTAGTTCCCAGTTTATTGCATATTGAAACACATGAAATGTGTTTTATGTGTTTTGTGTAAATAAATTTGACTTTTCAAATGAGATTTCAAAGATTCTGTCTTCCAGGGTAATTTTAAGTATTGTGACTTAGCATAGTGGTAAACAGGTTCATCAAGTTCCTGACACAGGTGCTAAACATGATGGGAAAATGTGGAAATCAGGGAGCTCCTTCCCAGGAAATGTTGAGTATTTGTAAGAAGTTACAGAATTTGGAGATTATCTCTTTGTCCAAGAGTAAGTTAAAGTTGTGTTAGGGGCCATTTCAAAACTCTCTCAGCAGCTGAATAACATCAATGTTTTGAGTTTGGATACAGTTGCTTAGTTAGAGAACTAGTTTAATTTGAAGACAAGTTAGTATTAACTGATGTTTTTTTGTTTTTTGTTGTTTTTTTTTTGTTGGTTACAGGACAAGAAACTGACATTTATAACCCAACATCAGGTGCATAAAGAATTTTGAAGACACCAAATTCAAATTGTAAGTGTGTGTATTAAAAAAAAGTGTATTTTTTCCCCAAATCAATTACAAAATGCTAATGTAGCTTAAAGACATTCACAGAAATAATTTTAATCAACAGATGATGGTATAACCAGTTGTGACTAAAGTGGTGCAAGTAGTTTGTTTGTGGTACCTAGCATACGGTTTGTGTGTTATTCACAAAATGCATCTCACACACTTGTGAATTGCACGCTGATCAAAGCTAAAAGCTAAATTTTGATTTTTCAATTATTTGCCACCGCCAGAATTTTTTCATTCTTGTGAATGTCTAGTTGATGTCATGTCAAGAAAAAAATGTGGGTTGTTTACTGTTTTAAACGGATAACTGAAGATGAAACCAATAGCCTCTTAAAAATGATTTTCATCACCGGAATGTCGAAATTCAGGTTAATAACAAAAAGATAAAAAAAATTGACTACCCAAAGTCACCTACTAAAGGGAAGGCACAATAGTCCATTAAAAGGAAAATGACGTTATAATATATACTGCCCGCCCACGACAGAAGGAAGTATGGGACAAAATTTTCAAAGTGTGTTTTTTGGCATAAATAACATCTTCAATCAAATATCTTGATGTTGAATATAAATTTACCATGGTTAGATGGTCAGAAGTTTAAAAAATTACAAATTGAAAATTTGCTTTCTACATTTTGTACACGTTTTGAATAGGGAATTCTGTGAGAACCCATGACAAAAGGAAGTATGGGACATGCAAAAATGTGTAATTATTGATTGATTTAAGATGAATAAAACTTAATTGATCAAATAGTGTTACTAATTTAATAGAATATATTAAACTACAGAATATAAACAGCAAAAAGTTTGACAATTTTAAAACAAGTTTTCAAAAAGACACGAATATAGTTTTTGCTTCATATCTCTAATACATGAATCTGTCCCATACTTCCTTCTGTCGTGGGGAGGCAGCATAGGCTTCACAGGGCCCTTAAATGGTCGGTAACCCCCATATTTTATTGCTGAAATTTGAAGTTCGGACTATAGTTTGTTAACTGAGAAAGTGTTTTAAATTCTGTCTGTATGAACTTATCACAGCGATCGTCCTTAATATTTGTCCTCCAGATGGGACAAAATCTTCTAAGAAATACTCATATAGTCATGTTTTAATGCCTATCCAATTCTGTTAACAAATTTATGGTATTTTATATCACATGTCATTTCACCATATGTTTCTAAACAACTTTCCTACTGTTAAAGTAGAGTTCTAAATCACTGAAAAAATCGTTTCAGGGCATTCTTTTCTTATATTTTATTTATTTTGATGTTTTTTTAATCTAAGCCCTATTCACTTGATTACAACATGAATACAAAATAAATAGTTGAGATTAATCATAAATAAAACCTGTTTCAATCTTAACTTTAGTGATGTTTCTGTTCTTATTTTAGCAAAGAAAAAGAAGCAGGTTAGATTTTAAACTGAAGATTCAACAACATCGAGTGACAGTTCTGCAGACTCTTTAGAAGAAGATGATCTCTCACAGAAGAAACAAACAAGTATGTAGTGTTAATTGGATAAACTACAAATGTGCAGTTCTAGAAACAATTTTTTTCCAAGATATAAATTTCTCTATATCAATTTTCAAACAAAGAAGATGAACTCGCAATGCTTTTTTTCCCCTTCGGTATACTACTGCAGCTGATGTTTCCGATGATAACAAATCATTCCTGATTGCTAATTTGTGATATGAATGTTGAGAAGAAGCCGATAGATACGGGCCAATATAACATTTTCTATAACAATTTAAAAGAATAGAACTTTATGAAAAGTTTATGCTACGCACTTTGTATAGCTTTAAAATGGTACACATTATTATTTTTGTTCTTTGATCGCCTGGTGGGCCGCACAAAAAGAGTACGCGAGCCGCACGCGATCGATGGGCCATTATAGGTCGCCCACCACTGCCATAAATGCTTTATGAGAGCTCAATTGATGGAGCACCTTACATGATAGTATTTCCAGATAGCTCCCCTATAATTGCTCCCTCAAAAACTTCAGGAGAGTGTTTTAAAGAGCCCTTGCAATTTTTTAATGGAAGTCCCTGCCTAATGGTTGAAATTTTTGCAGTCTACTCTAATTTAGAGATAAGTTAGATTTAGACTTGGTGAGGGAAAGGTTATCAATGTTCTGCACACCATAAAAAAGTTTGTTAAACTATGACTTACTTTCTTTTGCCCACAAATTAATTTTACAGAGAAATCACGGGTCTATCAATTAAAAAAGGTAAAAAGGATGAAGTGCTGCAAAGAAAATTGTACAAAATCGGCACTCACGCCATCAGCTGTGCAGGCTAGGAAATGTTTCCAAAGTATAAGCAAAGCAAGACAACGATTCTGGATAACCAGTTACATAAGAAATCACTTTGAAAGAGTCGGAGATGCATTTAAGTAAGTGTTTAAAAATAAAATAGCATTCTGGTTAGAAGTGTTATGTTTTAGTCATTAGATTTATCTATTTGAGTTTGTTTCCAAAAGGGCCTAAATCCACTTTTCATAGTTCTGAGAAAATCAGCAAAAACTGATTCCTTGTTATGGTAAAATCATTTTTAAGTTTTCACTGCGTTAAATGTTAGACGTTAGCACTCTGACAAAACTGAAACCACTCACAGAAATCAGAGCTTTATAATATATTTTTATAGAGAGTTATATTTTCACTATGAAGTGGATTTAGGCCCGTTTGGAAATAAACTATGGATTTAGGCCCTCTTGGAAACAAACTGAGATTTTTGTGCACTGGCAAACTAAATTAAAGCAAGTTCTGGGAAAAATGGTTTGGTTTCATAAAATTACTACTATAGCACTACATTATGGCACCAATAACTAAATTTTTACCCAAAGTTGATTTTTGTTCTTTTGGGGGATGCTTTCTTCATTCAGAGTTTATTTCCAAAAGGGCCTAAATCCATCTGAAAATCAAGAAACGGATAATTTCTTGTCACGTTTAATTTATTTTTGGGTTTTTACTGCTTCACAAGTTAGGGATAGGTCCTCTCACTACAGTGACATCATTTATGGAAATCAAAACATAATTGCTTATTTTTTATTTAGAGGTTTGTTTACACCCTAAAATGGATTTAGGCCCTTTTGGAAACAAACTGTAGTGGATTTAGTCCTTGTTCGAAACAAACTCAGATTTTTGTGTAATGGTAAACTCTATGAAAGCAACTTTTGGGGAAAATGGCTGGGTTCCATTAAACTACTACTAAAGCACTACACTATGGCACCAATAACTCAATTTTGACCAAAAGTGGATTTAGGCCCTTTTGGAAACAAACTCTTCATATATATTTTTAGTGTAAGGCTGTTGAAGTCTGCAACTTTCAGCCCTGAAATACTAAAAATTTAACCAATTTTCAAGATTACCATTTGCAGAGATCCCAAGTTTCTTTTTTCATATATTATTAGAGGCAAAGTGTCTCTTCAAGTTGTCATTTTAATTGTTCTGACTTTGGCTCACAGAGTTGCGGCCTAGCATCAAATTGGAAAAATTATCTCAACAGGCCAAAGAGATCCCAACGATTTCAATCTTGAATACGTTATTTGGCTTTTAGTTCTTTCTTGTGACTTGTTTTTAGAATGGATTTTTTTAGCAATGTTTGCTAGTTATGGGGCATCAAAAAGTAAGGACTATGATTTCAGGGGATTTGCACACGAGAAATTCCACACAAAGTTCAAATCTATACATTGGAATCACCCATTTTTGACATGTAAATTTGCAAGGAGAAAATATACATTCAATATCAACATTTTGATGATTCAAATGAATAATAAAAATCTTCAAAATAAAGCTCAGAATATGAATATTTCAACTGTCCTTGATATCGGGTTGCAACTTTTCTGAGTAGTGCACTTCCGGGAGGTACCTCCAAAACTGCCGAAAATGCCAGGCTTATTTTGTCTTCTTTTTCATAATTTATTATTTTGTGATTTATCATTTTCGGCAAATTGTTGAATTTTGTGAGATTTTGGCAGCCATTGTGATTTTAAAAATGCTCTCTTAGGCAAAAACAAAAAACAAGTTTGTTTCCTGCGCGCCGCGCGCATTTCGTTTTGGCGGCATATATTTGCGCATTTCATTTTTTATTTGATATTTTAGAAAACGAAAATCAAAATAGCCAATTTGATAAAAAGAATGGGGAAAATTGAAAATTTTTACTAAAGAAGTGTTTTCTTTTCAACAAAAACTTGAAACCGGACAGGTTTCTTACTAAAAAAAATCATCACCCATGCGGATTTTCAATCAAAATTTGCCTTGGCACCTCTTGAAACAAAACAAAAAAAGCAAAACAAAATAAAATAAAGAAACGCATTTCGCATTTAGGTTTTTTGACCACCTACAGGAAACAAACTTGTTTTTTGTTTTTGCCTTACACACCTTTTTTGAAATTGAGAGGATGGTCCTTCCAAAATAGGATTCTGCATCAAAATATCTACAGAAAAGCATATGTTCAATCCGAAAATGGATCTTTGTTTGAGCCCCAACAAAACCTGTAGCCTTAAAATTCAGCACATGATTTAGCTTATAAGTAATGACAAGGTTAATTAGAGTGATTTTTATAAAATCACTTGTTCTTTTACAATCCACAGATACGTGTTTAATGTTGGTGTAAAACAGTGTTGTCAAACGTCATGGATGTCTTCAATGGCATAACAAGGGCACGGTTTTACAATATTAGGAAAAAATTTGAAGAAAACGAAGAAGGAGGTGTGATCTCAGCTATGGTATAATGTTAATTCATGTATAAATTTGAAGTGCAAATGATGAATTTCAGACTGCCATTAATCAACCAATCAATTTTGGAAATGTTTTTACTCTGTAACTCAGCAACTGTTAATGAAATCTGTAGAAGTTCATTTTTCAGAAGTCAATTTGCATTTCTGAATGCAATGATGAGTCAGTTTTTGTTTTATTTGGGCATTGCAATCATAAATAAGCAGAATGTCAAGCTTTATAGATTGTTTGTGGTGAATAGTTAGTTACATTTGAGCTAAAAACAGAATTTTGTATTTAAAATCTGACAAGCTCTTTACAATGAATTTAATTGAATACCTTAGCTTTCACAAAGTTAGTCAGATGATCATTATTTATGACAGAAACATGATGTAAGGTACCTTTCAAAGTTCAACTCTTTTAGAATAAATTTTGAGATGCATGAAGGTACCTTGACTGACCTATGTCGGCATCCTAAATTTAGTACATCTAATGTAGACAATAGTGAATGACGTTATTGTATATCATGTTGGAATACTTTTCTGCTTAGGATTAATCCCAGGACCAGAGGACTCTCTTGGCGCAGAGGGGTACGGGGACCCAGAGTTCAGCTTTCCATGGCATGGCTGGCAACTTTTGCATCAGAATTCGGGGATAAGATGCCTGATAGTAACAAGATTAAATTGCCTTCCTCAATGACATGAAAAGATGTTTACGAGAGAATGGCCAGTGAACTTGAGGAGTCTGGTGAAAAACCATGCAGTATGGCTCGGTTTCTATACCTGTGGAGAACGGAACAAAAAAATATATCTATCCCAAAGGTAAGTATGAAATGATATCCAAGTTTTAACAGCTAAATGAATTGAAAATGTTTTAATCCATTGAGTCCAGTTTTGCAGTAATTTGCATGTGTTTTTCTTTTCTCAATGACTATTTTTTCAATTCATTTGGGTTTTTCACATGCACCTGTTACAGAGATGTCAGTTTTCAGGAAATTTCCTGATTTCAGGAAATTTTGCTTAGTTTATCCTGTATAAAAGAATAGGAATATACCTATACTTTCAGGAAATTTACAAGCATTTCAGGAAATTTTGGTAACACCGACTGGCATCTCTGCTGTTAGGTCAATCACCAAAACATGACATTTATCAATGTGTGAGTGAAGTGATGAGAGCTTGCATTATGTAAACATACATGATATACAATATTTGTTAGACCTTCCAAATTCATGATGGAATATCTTCCGAAGGCTTTGCCGCAAGAACCATGACGAGTCATGACACACACAAAAAAAAGTAGAGAAGAATAACTACCTCCTTTTGAAGTAGTTTTCATAATGTTAGAAGCTCAGATGTTCTTACACACCTTTTTTGAAATTGAGAGGATGGTCCTTCCAAAATAGGATTCTGCATCAAAATATCTACAGAAAAGCATATGTTCAATCCGAAAATGGATCTTAGTTTGAGCCCCAACAAAACCTGTAGCCTTAAAATTCAGCACATGATTTAGCTTATAAGTAATGACAAGGTTAATTAGAGTGATTTTTATAAAATCACTTGTTCTTTTACAATCCACAGATACGTGTTTATAATGTTGGTGTAAAACAGTGTTGTCAAACGTCATGGATGTCTTCAATGGCATAACAAGGGCACGGTTTTACAATATTAGGAAAAAAATTGAAGAAAACGAAGAAGGAGGTGTGATCTCAGCTATGGTATAATGTTAATTCATGTATAAATTTTAAGTGCAAATGATGAATTTCAGACTGCCATTAATGGAAAAAAGAGATCTCTTTTTTCCATGCATTAATCAACCAATCAATTTTGGAAATGTTTTTACTCTGTAACTCATCAACTGTTAATGAAATCTGTAGAAGTTCACTTTTCAGAAGTCAATTTGCATTTCTGAATGCAATGATGAGTCAGTTTTTGTTTTATTTGGGCATTGCATTCATACAAAAGCAGAATGTCAAGCTTTATGGATTGTTTGTGGTGAATAGTTAGTTACATTTGAGCTAAAAACAGAACTTTGTATTTAAAATCTGACAAGCTCTTTACAATGAATTTAATTGAATACCTTAGCTTTCACAAAGTTCGTCAGATGATCATTATTTATGAGAGAAACATGATGTAAGGTACCTTTCAAAGTTCAACTCTTTTAGAATAAATTTTGAGGTGCATGAAGGTGCCTTGACTGACCTATGTCGGCATCCTAAATTTAGTACATCTAATGTAGACAATAGTGAATGACATTATTGTATATCATGTTGGAATACTTTTCTGATTAGGATTAATCCCAGGACCAGAGGACCTGTCTTGGCGCAGAGGGGTACGGGGACCCAGAGTTCAGCTTTCCATGGCATGGTTGGCAACTTTTGCATCAGAATTCGGGGATAAGATGCCTGATAGTAACAAGATTAACTAATTGCCTTCCTCAATGACAAGAAAAGATGTTTACGAGAGAATGGCCAGTGAACTTGAGGAGTCTGGTGAAAACCATGCAGTATGGCTCGGTTTCTATACCTGTGGAGAACGGAACAAAAAAATATATCTATCCCAAAGGTAAGTATGAAATGATATCCAAATTTTA
This sequence comes from Ophiothrix spiculata, assembly GCA_000969725.1. NCBI lineage: Eukaryota > Metazoa > Echinodermata > Ophiuroidea > Amphilepidida > Ophiotrichidae > Ophiothrix > Ophiothrix spiculata. Next base: position 19,852 of record JXSR01S023191.1, read on the forward strand.
ACAGCTAAATGAATTGAAAATGTTTTAATCCATTGAGTCCAGTTTTGCAGTAATTTGCATGTGTTTTTCTTTTCTCAATGACTATTTTTTTCAATTCATTTGGTTTTTTCACATGCACCTGTTACAGAGATGTCAGTTTTCAGGAAATGTCCTGATTTCAGGAAATTTTGCTTAGTTTATCCTGTATAAAAGAATAGGAATATACCTACTTTCAGGAAATTTACAAGCATTTCAGGAAATTTTGGTAACACCGACTGGCATCTCTGCTGTTAGGTCAATCACCAAAACATGACATTTATCAATGTGTGAGTGAAGTGATGAGAGCTTGCATTATGTAAACATACATGATATACAATATTTGTTAGACCTTCCAAATTCATGATGGAATATCTTCCGAAGGCTTTGCCGCAAGAACCATAACGAGTCATGACACACACACAATTTTTATGTGAAAATATTGGATATATGAAGAATTGTTAATATTTACATTAAAATTATGATTAATCTACCTGGTACTTGCATACATTTGCATTGCCTGGTGATTTTTTTACAGTTTTTAGTGCCTTTCAAGCTTGAAATCAAAATAAAATTTGTCCTAAACATCCCACCCCATAAAGAGTATACATTTTCTGTAAGGAAATTGCAAAAGGGAATCCAAATAAGGCATTTAAAAAAGTCTAGGAGGTAGGGTTTGTATGTCAGATCTGAAAATGTTAACTTAAAAATATTATTTTAATGCCCAAAGAAAGGAATCATCCTATTTCAAACTGTTAATTTCAATTCTTAATTTGTATATTAATACATAATTGATATGCCATTTGAGTAGAATGGCATCAAAACTTTGTTCAGTGAAAGATGAAACGTTTTTCTTTTTTTGGTATTTTAAGTAATGTAGACCTTTTTGGACCTTGTTACAAAGAAGTTACAAATTTTGAGTACGACGTGCTGCCCCTAGCATGACCTGTAATTATACTGCTAGAGATGTTGATTACAAGGTGCATGGATATCGTGTGCTGTATTCGTATAGCACTTAGCGCGCGATTTGAATAGAAATCCATACAAACAATTATCGAATGAAATTGGCTGAGAAAGATGATTGAAAAATATTGCACTGATGCTAAATTAAAAAAAATTGTTCATTT
>JXSR01S023191.1:58326-68777 GCA_000969725.1 Ophiothrix spiculata
ATCTGGATGGACTAGACCAGACAGCCATTGCAAAACCTGCAAGCAGAACCTGAGTGTTTCGTCTCGTTGATTTCACATGGATTGAGCCATACCTAAATGGAATTAGTCCACCGAAAACAAAACCTCTTTAAAACTAGTGTCGCTTGACAAATTAAGTGACAAATTATTATTCTTACATGACAAATTAATTTTTGTGCATGACAAATTATTTTTTTCTCATGACAAACTAATTTTTCAGCATGACTAATTGTCATGAGAAAGTCGTCATACTAGACCGTTTTTCATGACTAATTATAATTCGTCGTTCAATACTTGAATGACGAATTCCACGACAAATTATAGTTTGTCATACTAGACCAGTTTCATGACAACTTATTATTTGTCAAATGATGAAACAAAATTTTCAGTGTGAAACTAAGTTTTCAAATTGCGATTTCTCAAAATTCAAACGCTTTTGGAAAGCTAGTCACTAGTTATTGCCAGATCCATTGAAATAAACTTACTTACACATAATTCAATTTTTCACCTGAACTGTGTATTGTATAAAATAACCTCTAGTATATAAACTACGGAAATACACATATATGACTTGCGGAAGTTCCTTTTGGTAGTCTCAGCCCAGGGGATCCATTACTATTATTATTATTCTACTTTTTAAAATTATTTTGAAAGGGACCCTGACAGTAATATTTTATGGGGCCCTGTCAGCAGGTTATGATTTTGCTGAAATTTAAGTCCGCCACTGCTCTAACATCCCATAAAAATCATAAAAATCGCTCCATATTTATGTTATTTTTTTGAAGTAACATTTTATTCCATTGGTGTGCTTTCATATACATGTAAATTCGACTTTTCTTTGTTTGCCACCACAAAAATAGTCGGTGTTATGCTATACTGGTAATGTGTATATCAAAAAACAATCATAGTTGAGCATGAATTCGTTCGTTTAACATTTCACCGTTTTCAGACTAGGCAGACTAACTGGAGTAAGTGTATATACATATATTTTGTCTTTTTGCTTGAATGTTTCGTTTTTCTTTTGGCTGTATATTTTCTAATACTGTATACCAAGCCACATTTCTAGGCAAAATTTGGTACACTTTTGGTAGTAATGCATGATGTGATACGGTATTATGTGTTTAATGGATTCCTTCGACTACCAAGTCATGGTAAAGGTTTTAACCCCTATTTCTAAACGATTTGTATTTATATTACGGTAGTTCCTTTGTTCTTGCCAAAATGTCTTTATCTAGACTTTAATTTGGGAATTAAAATAAAACTGCACGTACCTCTCTGATTACCTTTAAGCGAGATTCCATGAAAGCCTTAACTACGGTTGATATTAGGTTATTGTCGGGCATTATTTAAGCTAATTTTTAGAAAATGGTTAAATTATCTAGGTCATTTTTCGCTAAAAGAACAAAATTTATTCTTTAATATTGGCAGGGAAATTATGTTTTATTTTTAATTCTTTTTACTTCTCCTCTAAATGTTATCCTAAATCAAAGAAACACATGTTGTTGTTTTCAGGACGGTGGTTAGTCTTTAATGATTTGTGTACACGTAAAACAGTCCTGTAAAATCATTGAAATTGTGATATTATTTTTATATGTCATTATCCAATTAATATGGAAAAGGGGGAACTTTCATGAATGGAAAAAAGGGTTATCTATTACCGCTGCTTATGCAGATTTCCCGTAAAAGTGTACTATAAAAATATTATATTTTCAGTGTTATAATCCTTTTATTAAGTCCTTAGTCCTCAGACATGAAGTTTACAGCCATTTTGGCCATTGGCCTCTGGACCCTCAGCTGGAGATCTAACACTATTGAAATACAATTCTCCTAAGACAACAAAAAAGTATTTAGTTAAACAAAAGGTATATGTGTACCGACTTTGTTCCCTATGGATGTTTTTTTTGTACAGGTGATATTTCCATTTTGACCCCTTGGGCTTATGACCTTGAGCATCTGGGCCAAAGACAACCATAACTACCAAGACATTCTTAACCCTCGTCTTCCTGAGCATTTTTTTTTTGTAACACGCCTTCCTGAGGGGTTGGGGGATGGGGGTTGCCACCCCCGCTGTGATTGTAAAATTGACGTTATATTGTTCGGTACTATGGAATAAGGAAGGATATTCTCTTTCCATTGATACCAATATCATGAAAATCGGTCGTGGTGTAACGTAATTATGACGTCACAAAGTATTTCCGGAAACAAACAAAAAAGCCATTGGTCAAAATTGGCCACTTTTTAAAACAAAATCGTTATTTAAGTTCTACATGTCCGATTTTCATCTTTTTTTTTTTTTGCTAATAGCACATACATTTCATCTTTATAACGTTGAACGATTTATACAGCCCGCCACCGCTGCAGTGGGCGTTGGCTCAATACGCCTCGCTGATTGGCTATTAAAATAGAGGCCAATCTACATCCGGGAGTTTTTCGCTAAACGCTATGTAAAACCAAATGATATAGTCTGTGGGAAAAACTTTGACTTTGTGCTTGACTTTAAAATGGAGTCTGATTTTTTTTTGACTGATTCTTAATCTTTGAGATCCATAGATTCCAGAACTGAATGATGCAAAACCCGCATCATTGAGCATCTAAGATGGCCGCCAAAATGCCATCCATTACATGTTACTAGTCAAATCTCGTTCAAAACCACACCAACATGTTCCTCTCATCACAAAGAATCAGAAAAAGTATACTTTTACCTATGTCTGAAATATGGTTCTGGAGTTATAGCCAAAAATGTAAAAGGTCATATCAAAGGTCACGGAACTGGCCCTATGGGATTCAAAAATTTCAAAAGTCTCCGATTTTGTTCAGAATGGTCTCAAACTATTCGTCTCGCAAAACCGTCTGCACAAAGTAATACTTTAAAGTGCAACAGATCAGTTTTTGTTATGGTTACAGGTCAAGGAAAACTTTGTGCTACAGGCACCAATGCAATGGTAAATATGGACTTTGTTTTTGCCTGCTACCATGGCAACAATTGACCTGACACACTTCAAATTACCACTTTGTGTAGACACTTTTGCAAGAGGAACAGTTTGAGACCAGTTTGAACACCATCGGATACTTTTGGAAATTTTTGACTCCCATAGGGCCAGTTCCGTGACCTCTGATATGACCCAACATGAGATGCAACATGGCGGAGTGAAAAGCTGACTTCGTAAAAGTAAGTGAAACTTTGACTTTCTACATCAATATCTCGTCACGAGTTCCACATTGTATTATGAAATGTATATCATAATGTAGCTTATTTTGTCAAGATTTTATTGATGGTTTATTGACAATACACAAAATCGTGGCCCTCAGGTCAAATTGCATCGTGTTTACATAGATAAAAGATACATATCAAACATAATAAATATAGATTGCAAGAAAAATGATATACAGTCAACAACAACTAAAATATAAAGCACAAAAGAAATAAGGTCCATAATCGAAATACTCTCAAGTTCAACAACAAAAAATTCACACATCCTTACAAACATGCACCCCCTTTCACCTACACCACACTCCTTTGATCACTTCTCGCACTTAGTCTCGCACAAGCACACACCCACACGTGACATCGTACACGCCCCAATTTATACATCCACATAAAACCCAATTTGGAAATAAAACCATTAAAAATCTGCAGTCAGAAAAGTAAATTGAAAAGAAGAATAAAAAACACCAAAACATTGCACGTAGCAGCAGACTATTAAAAAGCATCATTGTTTAAAAGTCTGACATAATATGGCACTGGACTATTATAAAAATGATTGGTTTTAAAACGGAGTTGAGAGATTGCACGTGGATTACGCTCATTTCTCCTCTGGGGTAAAAGATGCTTTGTTTTGGCATTATCATTTAAACCTTTTACAAATTTGAAACAATGTTGAACCCTTCTGTCATCAAATCTGTCAAGATTGCAAATGGATAAGGCATCAGAATATAAAGAATATTCATGACCCAGGATAGTCCTACAGGCTCGTTTCTGAATTCTTTCAATTGTTTTTGATTGGCTTTTGTTAATACTAGGGTGCCAAACAACATCACCATATTCAAGAATAGGTCTGAGATAACTTTTATATACAACAATCAGTTCATCTTGATCGAAACCAAACTGTTTAAGCGATCTCAACATGAAAAGACGTGTGTTACCTTTTGAGAGTAGGTCGTCAATTTGAGCATTCCATTTCAAATCATTTTGAATATGTAAGCCAAAAACTTAAGATTTGTCAACATATGGCAGTATCTCATTACCAATTCTCAAATCAGTGTGAAGCGGTGTACCTTGACAACATTTAATCTGCGCGCCTGACATTTAGCAGGGTTAAGATTTAAACTATTGGCATCGGACCAGCATTTGAAATAGTTTAAATCATCCTGAAGACTGCCAAGGAGATTCAAATTACGGTTTTCAGCAAATGTCATATCATCAACATATTTCCAATAATTTGATTTGGCATTTACAGCCGCATCATTAATGATAATCTGAAATCCAAAGGGAACAAGTTTAGTACCCTGTGGTACTCCTGCATTGATACTAAGTAAATCAGAGAGGGTGTCATTAAATTTTACACACTGCCGTCTATTATGCAGAAAATCACAAACCCATGGTATAATTGATCAACGCACATCCAAGTCAATCATTTTGTCAATGAGAAGGGTATGGCTTATAAGTTCGAATGCCTTAGAAAAATCTGTTAAAACTACAGTGCCAACATTGTGCTGTTGTTCAGCACCTTGGTGAAGAAAGTGAATCAAATTCCCGAAGTAATGGTTTGTAAATACACCCTTGACATTGCCAAATTGTTTGACATCAATTGTGTCACCAACATCTTCAAGAATCCATTTTGAAACATAACCTTTAGCTACTTTTGTAAAAATTGAAGTAAGCGATACAGGTCGCAACTTGTCCATATTTGGGGGTCTTGTCTTAGGAACGGGGACCACAATAGCTGTTTTCCACTGGGTAGGAACAATTCCTTCAACAAGGGAGCAATTTAAAACCTCGGTTAATGGAGTACTAAGTTCGTAAGCAAACTCTTTAATAAGTTGCGGTTTCATTCCATCTGGACCTGCCGCTTTTGAAGGATTTATTTTTCTGAGTTCAGCGTAGACCTCCCAGGGATAAAGATAAGGAAGAGGGGATTCAACAGGTCTATAAGCTGACAGGAGGGATGTGTCAAGAGGTGCAATGTGTTTGGACACATCAGCAAACATATTGTTGATATAGTTTGCTTTACCCTTAAAATCCTTATTCTCAATCCCCGGAATATCCACCCTGAGCTCAGATTTGCTTGTTTGTACCATTTCTTAGGTTCAGATTTCTGAAGATGTTTAATTCTGTTTGTGTGATAAGCAGTTTTTGCTTTTTGAATTTCTCTCTGAACCAAATAATGATTTTTACTATGTGTTTATGTTGACAAGGATGTGTTGAAGTACATCCATATCAATTGTCAAGCTCAATTAGAGCAATTTAAAAGTTTGACATATGATCTTTGACTTTCTGGTCAAAGGTCATCTATGTGTGCCCAGTAATTTATTTTGCAATCTATTTATGCCAGGATAATTATCTAAAATGTGATACCTAAAACTTTGAAATTGGACAAAGAAAAGGTAAGACGACGGGGTCAACGTTGAGACTTTTGATTGCTGGTCCAGGACGAACAATTTGACACCTTAATTGTTAAAAACAGACAAAGTTAAACATTTTACCTTTCCTTTGACCTTTGACCCCTAAGGAAAAGTCGGACAACAGGGCCACTATTGACACTTTTGATCGCTGGTCCAAGAAGAATAATTGGACACCTAAACCTTTGAAATCGGACAAAGTTGAGAATTTGACCTTTCTTTTGACCTTTGACCCCCAAGGAAGGTTTGGACATCGGGGTCACCATTGACACTTTTGATTGCTGGCCCAAGGCGAACAATTTAACACCTTAACCTTTGAAATCGGACAAAGTTGACACTTTGACCATTCCATTGACCGTTCCTTTGACGCCAAAGGAAGGGTCGGACGACAGGGTCACTATTGACACTTTTGATCAGTGGTCCAAGACGAACAATTTGACACCTCAAACGTTGAAATCGGACAAAGTTGAAAATTTGACCTTTTTAATTTGACCCCTGTGACGCCATTTGACCCCACACATTTTTGTCACCCATACATTTTGTAGACAATGTCAAGACAATTCATTGGTTTTCATTCCCTCAGGAAGACGTGTTACAGAAAAAGGCTTAGGAAGACGAGGGTTAAATGTTGAAATCGGACAAAGTTGTCAACTTAACCTTTTTATGACCTTTGACCCACAAGGAAAGGTCTGATAACCGGGTCACCATTAACACTCGTGATCAATGTTCCAAAACGAACAATTATACACCTTATTCTTAGAAATCGGACAAAGTTGAAAATTTGACCTTTCTTTTGACCTTTGACCCTGTAAAGAGTCAGACGATGGGGTCACCATTGACACATTTGATCACTGAACAAAGACACACAACTTGACACCTTAAATGTTGAAATTGGACAAAGTCTAAAATTTGACCTTTCTTTTGACCTTTGACCCCTAAGGAAAGGTCGGACGACGAGATCACCATTAACACTTTTGATCGACATTCCAAGACGAACAATTTGACACCTTAACCTTTGAAATCGAACAAAGTTGAACATTTGACCTTTCTTTTGACCTTTGACCCCAAGGGGAAAGGTCGGGTGACGGGGTCACTATGAACCCTTTAGATCGTGGTTCCAAGACGAATAATTTGACCCCTTAACCTTTGAAATTGCACAAAGTTGACAGTTTGACCTCTCAATGACCTTTCTTTTGACCTTTGACCCCCAAGGAAGGGTCGGACGAAGAGGTCACTATGGACACTTTTGATCGGTGGTCCAAGACGAATAATTTGACCCCTCAAACGTCGAAATCGAACAAAGTTGAAAATTTGACCTTTTTTATTTGACCCCTGTGACCCCATTTGACCCAACACATTTTTGTCACCCCATAACTTTTGTAGACAATGTCAAGACAATTCATGTCCCCAAGTTGCACGACAATACCTCGTAACGTATTGGAGTTGAAACTCTCGTGAAAATCATGTTTTTGACCCCGTGACCCCTACGTGGCATTAGAGGGGTCAGATGACATAAATGGGAGGTGACCCTGGTCCCTTCACCCAAGTTTGGTCATTATTATGTTCTGAGCTGACCGATTTCCAAAAATATCGGTCAGGGATATCGGACAGAAAACAAAATGTCACGTTTTGAACATAATAATGATAAAATTGGATGGTTTTTTTCGCATGATACTCTAAGATATTGGTCTCGCTATGAGTTTTAGAAATATCGAGCTCGACGCTGCGCGTCTCGCACGATATTTCATAAAATATCCACCTGTGTGAGTATAATAATTCTGACACCTTCAACTCAGAAGATACTGATTTTTAATGATTTTTGAAAATGTGACCTTTCTGGTGACCTTTAACCCCTTAAGGAAGGGTCGGATTTCGAGGTCACCATGACAACTTTTGATCGCTACTTCAAGATGAACAATTCGACACCCTGATATTTGAAATTGAACAAATATGAAAATTTGACCTTTGACTCATGAACCTTGACCTTTGGGGTCAAAAGTCACCTACATATGCTCAGTAATTTTTTTGCTATCCATCTATGCGAATAAAATAATTCTTACACCTTCAACTCAGAAGATACTGATTTTTGACCCCTTTAGACCCCTTAAGACCCTTTAATGACCTCGGATGATTTTTAAAATGTGTTTATGTTGCTCAGGATGTCCTAAAGTACACCCATATCAAATTTCAAGTCAATCGGAGCATTTTAATAATTTGACTGTTGACCCCATTTGACCCACTTAAGACCCCGTTAATGACCTTGGATGATTTTTAAATTGTGTTTATATTGCTCAGGATGTCCTAAAGTACCTGCGTACCCATTTTCAAGCCAATCGGAACATTTTGATTATTTGACCTCTGACCTAGATTTGTTCAGTATATTTTTGCCGATCTATCTGTGCAAGTAGAATAATTATACCACCTTGCACTTGGCAGATATTGATTTTTAATTATTATTTTTTAAAATGACCTTTGACCCCCCATTTGACCCCCTTAATGACCTTTAACCGAGCATGAATTTTTTGCACTGACTATAGTCAAGGCACATGACCAAGAACTGTCATCATCGCATTTAATTTCTGGGAGGAGTAGGCTTTTGTAGAAAATTACGTTTTTTACCCCTGTATCAAGATCAAAGGTTAAAGTCATGTGGCATATTTAGGCAAGGTCATTGGTCCTTCTGACCAAGTTTGGTTAAGATCCAACCAGTCATAACTGAGTTACAAGTCAAAACGGGATTGACAGAAAGAAAGAAAACAAGAAAGAAGAAAGAACTAGTCATGTGTACATGACAAACAAGACGGCTTTTGACCCCGTTAATGGCCTCACGTAATTTTAAAGATGTGTATGGGTTGCTCAGTATGGTCTAAAGTACATCCATATCAAATTTCAGGTTACTCTGAGCATTTTGAAAATTTGACCTTTGACCCCTTAGGACCCCCTTATTGACCTAGAATGATTTTTAAAATGTGTTTATGTTGCACAGCATGTCCTAAAGTACAACCATATCAAATTTCAGGTCAAACGGAGCATTTTGGTAATTCGATCTTTGACCCCTTTTGACCCGCTTAAGACCCCTTATTGACCTCGGATGCTTTTAAAATGTGTCTATGTTGCTGAGCATGTCGTAAAGTACATCCATACCAAATTTAAGGTCAATAGGATCATTTTGGTAATTTGGCCTTTGACCCCTTTTGACCCCCTTAAGACCCCCTTAATGACCTCGGATGATTTTTAAAATGTGTTTATGTTGTTCATACCAATTTTTAAGCCAATCTGAGCATTTTGATAATTTGACCTTTGACCCCATTTTGACCTCGGATGTTTTTTAAAATGTGTTTTAGTTGCTCAGTATGTCCTAAAGTACATCCATACCAAATTTCAGGTCAATCGGAGCATTTTTATAATATGAACTTTGACCCCTTTTGACCCCCTTAAGACCCCCTTAATGACCTCGGATGATTTTTAAAATAGATTTATGTTGCTCAGGATGTCCTAAAGTACCTGCATACCAATTTTCAAGCCAAACGGAGCATTCTGATAATTTGACCGTTGACCCCTTTTGACCCCTTTTTGACCCCCTTTATGACCTCGGATGATTTTTAAAATGTGTTTTAGTTGCTCAGTATGTCCTAAAGTACATCCATACCAAATTTCAGCTCAATTTGAACATTTTGGTAATTTGACCTTTGACCCCTTTTGACCCCCTTTTGACCACCCTAATGACCTCGGATGATTTTTAAAATGTGTTTATGTTGCTCAGGATGTCCTGAAGTACACAATATCAAATTTTTGGTCAATCGGAGCATTTTGATAAATTGACCTTTGACCCCCTTAAGACACCCATAATGACCTCGGAGGCATTTTAAAATGTGTTTATGTTGCTCAGGATGCCCTAAAGTAAATTCATACCAAATTTCAGGCCAATCGAAGCATATTGGTAATTTGACCTTTAACCCCTTTTGATCCCCTTAAGACCTCCTTAATGACCTTTGATGATTTTTAAATTATGTTTATGTTGCTCAGGATGTCTTAAGGTACTTGCATAACCAATTTTCAAGCCAGTCGGAGCATTTTGATAATTTGACCTATGAACTTTGACCTTTGGGGTCAAAGGTCACCTAAATTTGTTCAGTATATTTTTGCCAATCTATCTGTGCAAGTAGAATAATTTTACCACCTTGCACTTGGAAGATATTGAATTTTAATGATTTTTTAAAAATATTTTCAATTTTGACCCGGAAGTGACCTTGAATGACCTTTGATCGCTTAACCGAGCATAACTTTTATGCACTGACCAAAGTCAAGTCACATGATAAAAACCTGTCATAATCGCATTTAATTATTGGGAGGAGTAGGCTTTTGTAGAAAATCACGTTTTTAACCCCTGTATCAAGGTCAAAGGTCACACAAGGCGAACAATTTGACACCTTAATCTTTGAAATCGGACAAAGTTGAGAATTTGACCTTTCTTTTGACCTTTGACCCCCAAGGAAAGGTCGGGCGATGAGGTCACCATTGACACTTTTGATCGTTGGGTCACATGACTAGTTTGCCGCTCATCTTCACTAGTCTTTCTGATGAAATCCTGTGGATGCAGGATGAAATATCAAGTAAGTCATCATTTTTTGTTTGCGAGAACTTTTTAAACTCAATGCAACTTGGTGATCTTTTTGTTTTATTACTCTATCATATTGCAAAACACTATACCTAATTAGAGACATTATGACCCAAAAATTGTGATTTCTCGGTAAAAAATAGTCAAATTCCAAATGTTGCTATTATTATCTCTAAATTAGATTTTATGTAGAAAA
>JXSR01S023191.1:77645-100332 GCA_000969725.1 Ophiothrix spiculata
ATTGTTGAGTTTGAAATACTTGGACATTACGTGTCCCGGCTTTTTGCAATGGTAACAATTCTACTTCTTACAGTTTGTGCACCCAAATTACCCTGTTTGCTTGCATCGCATGTGTTTTTACCTGTTTTGTTATCGACTTCCTCTTTGATAGGCCTACATGTATCTGATAATTCACGCTTCTTAAACATTTTGTTGTTTACATTATTTGGTTTCCTCTGCAACTTGTGCGTCAAAGCATAGTCGTCGGCGCGTGAAACCACTTTATGTAGAGTTTCAACCTCGTTTTCATCGAGGTAGGTTTTAATGTCAGAACTAACCTGTCTCTTGAACTCTTCCACTAATACGAGCTGACGCAACTTTTCGAAATCATTGCCAATATCTTTAGAGACGAGCCAGCGGTTAAGGTATTGTTCTTTCACCCTGGCAAATTCGACATGCATGATGGCGTCCTCTTTTCTATGGTACCTAAACTTTTGCCTATAAGCTTCAGGCACCAACTCATAATGCTTTGAGCACTCCTGTTTGACCTTCTCATAATCTTGTGTTTCCTCTCAGTATTGGAAGCGCTGAGTAAACTTCCCTTGCTTTCCGAACTAAAACTGCCTGCAACAGAGTGGTCCATTTGGCTTTTCATATTTAGCGCTACCTTTTCAAAATGATTGAAATACTTCTCAACTCCATTCTCCTGAAATAGAGGTACAAGTCTTATATGACGGGTTGGATCAAAGGGCGCAGCTTCCTTATTTAGGCCTAATTTTGCCTTTTCTAATTCCAACGTTTGCAGCGCAATTCTTTCATCTGACTGGACCTTCTGTTGACTTAAAACTGCATCTTTCTCTAATTTTAACTTTTCTAATTCCAATTCTTTAATTCTAAGCAAAGTTTGCGCATCTTCGGACATATGCATTTGCTTCTTACGTTCCAGGCAGCTTTCGGGGAATACCTCATCATCCACAAAATAATCAATCAGCATATTCTTGACATGTTGTTTTCTCATTGAGGCTTTAAAATTAATATCACAATACTTAGCAAACTCTAATAACTTGGGCTTGGTCAACCCATCAAGTTTATCCCAATTTATCTCCTCGATAAATTTTTCTGGATCAAATTATCAAATAGAACACACCCCGGTACATGTAGAGAAAACAACACGGCAAAAATTTAGCACTATAAATACCCAGAGGCCTAGGACTATATCATAGGCCTTTCTATCATGAATAATGTTTCACTATATAATATAATACACTCAGTGACAGTATCAAAATCCAATGTATTGTACGATCAATATTTTCTTCACTTTATAAATTCTTATCAATTTCTTCCCGGAACACGAGCCCCCATTATTTTTGTTACGAGCACGAAGCCCTGGTACAAAATATAAACCTTAACACACTCAAAAATGGTCTGATAGTTTGACACAACCCACATGCGTCAAGAAATTGTCTGGCAAAAGCAAAAGATTTATAACTCTTTAAAATATAACTCTTTAATTGTATCGTACTTACATTGGATCAACAATAAATCAATTATATAGTAAACACTGCATAATTAGATATCTCATTATTATCATAAATGTACTGCGTTGGGGCCCTGACGAACATTGCAACCCGGAGCTTGATATTGATCTGAAGCTTCCAGCAGGACCGCGAGACTGAAGTGCTATTTAAATGCTGTTGAACTTGACCGCGAACTATCTTGATTTGAACGTGAATGTTATTTAGATTATGAAGATGCAATTATCCATTCATCAATTAATCTGTCCCTGTGATTATCCGTGTGGTGGAGACAACCATCTGGTACCAAATTTACATGTACCAGCTCACCATTGACGACAGCAACAACATCCGAGGGCCTGCGTGTTTTAGCAAGGTCCTCATAGAAATACACAATAACTTACTGCATTACACGATACGAATCCTGCATGTTTTAGCAAGGATCGACACTGTTATTGAAGACGCCACCACAGAACATTGCCATTTTGGCAACAAAGTTGACTTCCGAAACTCACGTTGCTAACTCATGTAAGTCGCCATTTTGCCTCCCCGAAGGAATCAGAGAAATTCCGAAGATTGCAATTCCGAAGATATCACTCATCGCGTGAGGGCGTAGATCCTGTTTAGCGGTGTACCTGTAAAGCTATCTTCGGAAGATAGAGATTTGATACATACACGGGCTCATAACACTGAGGGCATATTCATATCATGGTTTTGAGATCACCGAGGGGAAATAATTTTAACCGTACCCCAAACAAAAAGCAGTCAATATTCGTTTATATACCGAATATATAGATTTCTGTCATTTGGTTGGTTAAAAGAACCATTTTAGTACTTTAAATGCCGATGATAATTTATGATATATGTTTTTTCTTTCAATGCTGACCGCGCAGTAATGTGCGTGCAAGATACAAGATTACTAGCTTACGCAGCGCGTGATTGACCATGAATGCTTAAAGTAGCATGCGTGAAGCTCGAGTTATACGGCGCAAAATACATTGAGCGGGCGTAGTGAAAAATATGCCCCAGGAAAAGTAGTTTATAGGGCCTAGTTAAATCCAAGTGGTATATAATGTGTCATATAATTATAATTTCTTTACTATGAGAGACATAAATTCTTACTTATCGGACATTGTGTGTTTGATCTAGAGAGTTTTCTGTATAATGTCCTGGTTTTTCCTCACATTACTATGATGGGGTCTGATTATGTTAATTCCCGGGGTGACTGCTCATGATGGCAATTGGTACTGGTGCCCCTTATAAAAACAGCGTAAAAGGGTCTGATTTTGACCCACCAGTAGTGTCTACACTTTTTTAAAAAAAGGGGTAGGTTTCAGCATAATTTAAGCCATTTAGGGTTGTAAATTCAAGCTACTTTCGCTGCTAAGGGTCACTTTTCACATAGTGTTGCTTAGCTGAGTATCCTGCTGTACATGTTTTGCATCAAAATATTTAAAAACAAGAGAAAATAAGTATTGACTTCATGTTAATTAACAAACACTTTAATTTTGTAGTATTTATATTTAGTAACTAATTTGTAAGAAAAAGGTTATTACAATCTTATGTCGTTGGACCATTTGTGAGATTTTCATCATCTTATGCCATTTAGGGGTGCAATTTGCTGTCAAAAATTACACCATTTAGAGTTCAATTTTGTGAAGCTGTGACGAGCATAAGTACCACTTAAGTATGCGAGCAGTCCCCCGGGTGTTAAATAGAGACTGGCACTCATCTTTAAACCGGTATATCTTTAATATTCAACATTTGAGGTAGTATTAATTTGTTTCGTTAAAGCCACTGAGTTGCCTAATTCTATATCGCTAAAATAAATAAATCTAGATAAGTTTCATTTTGTTAAATAAAATTAATTTCACTTAATCACATTCATCATCATAATACAATATGACAGACAGAACCATGAATCATTAATTTTTATTCTCTAAAAGAAAATACAGATGCATAGTAGATTATATGCTGGGACCAAAAAATATCCTGTTTTTGAGGCTAGAAATGAAAAGAATTAAAGATCATACTTTGTTTTATCTGTTGGAAAAAAAACAGTTTTCAAAACATTTAGAAGACACTTGGCTATTCTTTAATCTTACATGTAATTATGATTTCTAAAAAAGATTTTTTAAAAAGATTTAAAATATAATCTAACGAGTTCATCTGAAATACCTTTCAGCATACAATGAACACAATTTTCTGAGATTTGCTATGTTTCGAGTATGCACAGGCCCATTAATTTAGATTGCAAGACATTTACATGATACTTTAAAGTATTGACTCTTCATGCCTGCTGAATAACATCTTTAAGGCATCTTAGGTGTTTGATTCAGATCGATTCCCTCGACACAGGCTTTCAATAGCTTGAATTGAAAGAAATTTTGAAAAGATTTCTGCAGCTTCATATTAAGTGCACTTTCTTGTGAATGGCAGATAGGTAAAGAAACTTAATGCACATACTGAATGAAATTATTGATTTCCAGCTACTATTTTGTTCTTAGAAATCTTCTTTCATATATCAGTTCTGTAATTAACTAGAGTATGCATACCGTAAAATAGAAATTTAAGGTTCCATAAATGAAGCAAATTTGACTTTTCACAATAACCAAATTTTAATTTCCTGAATTTGTCAGAATCAATTTGGGATGCAATAAACCTGAAACGCTCATATATACTTCAGAATTAGGAGTATACTTTAACCGTTCAAGATGTTCAAGTATGAACATACTAATTACTTTATATCTATAGCAATAATGACATTATTACTTCTTCAGAGGAAATTAGTTTTACCCAGTAGTAATTGGACAATTTTTGAACTAAAAATAGAACTCTTTTGTTTAAGATGAATGATTTTGTTGAATCTGTTGACAAAAAATGATGAAAGGAAAGATAAGAAAAATATAGACAAAAAGGAAATTAGTAATTTTAACATATAAAAAAAAAAGAAATTCATTGCTCATGTGAAACTGGAAAGATATCTATGTTTTAATCGAGCAGGAGTGTTTTCAAAAACAACTATGTCCATTGGGCTTTCAAAAGGCTTCCTGTTGAGAAAAATTGAAGCAAAATACTTTTACAATGTTCACTTAATGTGTGTAGGTGGCTTTATAACTGCCTTAGCACTTGTATAGAAATAGCTATATTTTGAGCATATTGGCAAATATTTAGAGTGTGATGTGTGACATCCGCTTTTGATGTAAGTATATATTACCCAACATTAATGTGCAACTATGTTTTCTGTGTTTACTTGTTTGAGTGGAATTCACCATCTAGAAAAATGTACAATATCCAGATCAATCTTGAAAACAAATCCTTTTGAGGAAGTAATTACTTATTTTAATTTTTAAGGAAGGGAGGTTTCACTTCTTAATAAGTTGTTTGCCTTGACCCTATTAGATTACTTATGCAAGGTCCATATATAAGGCATTTGAAATAAAATTAATTTAGAAGATCTTGATACTTTGTTAAGTGAGCCGATCCATCCCACCTGTTATCATGTATGTACTGTCCATGTCTCTCTCAAGCACTCATTTTTATCTTTTGCATTCATTAAACCAAACCATCTAAGGCCAGGGTCAGACAAATTATGAGGTCGCATTTACTACAATAATTTTATTGTCTTAATTAATTACGACATGCGGTCAGACGTATCCGGAGTTGTGGTTGACAGAGTTTTCGCATTATGTCACAACGACAAGATGTGGTCACATGGTATATTACCACATTACTTTCAACTTTATTACAATAAATCTATCTCATCAATGGAAATTGTTGTCGTTCATTTATTTTTAATACGACGACGACCCAATTGTAATAAATACGGGTCAGACGTATTATGACAGCAAAATTTATTGTAGTTAATGTGAATTCGTTGTTCATCTGACCCTGGCCTTAATCACATAGATTTCTGCCTGATATCACTGTTCTCAACCCAATTATCTATTTGTGCTTTGAACTTTTGCAACTGAAGTGGCTCCTGAAGTATGTTTTTACTATTTTTCTTCCATCAATTTTCAATCCATCTCATTTCACACAAAACAAACAAAGTTTTAAAAAAAAACCTCCTTACAATTGTGCTGCATAGTTCCAAACATGCCATATTTTATTACATCATTTTTCAAGCATATTGCCAAAATATAAATTGAATGAAATTGTGTTGATCTTGATATCAATTTAAAATTGAAATGTAAAACATCATATTACTCTTTACAATCAGAATTAAAAGGAAACCAAATTAGTCAAACTGTTGATGAAATAGAACATTTTTCTCAAAGGCTCAAAGTATGCCTAACAAACAAAGGTTTTATGCATAAACTATACATTCACGTACCACCATATGGATAACGAATTGAATGTATGCCTTACTTACATCAGTTCACTTATACCAAATTGAAGGTACTTCTTACACTATTGTTACTATTGCATAATGCACATTAATTTATAAACAGTATAATGCTAGGCGTACATTGGGCTGTATACATTGATGTGTGACAGAGCCCTAATTCATTCACCTCAATGGTAATTAAAATATCTGTATGTAAATTGGAATCGATTATACTCTTCACAAACTCAATTTTGTGTTGTTCCAAATGTTTTTGACATTTTAATAGTTTCAGTCGTTAAAAGTACAATATCATGTATCATTCATCGGCTTGTCTCTTTGATTGTAACGTCCTTTTTCCTGTTTTCATATGCGTGTCTAGGATTTGATTGGAGTCTTCATTTCAAATGGGAACACATGCCGCCTGACCAGAAGGTCAAAAGAAGAGACCCTACAGATCCTATCAGGTTAGTACTAAACAGGTTGCCTGTTATAGGATAAATCATACAATTGGGCTCTTAAAGACTACTTTGTATTGGCAGATGTCACATGACTGAATAGCTGCAAAATCTTTGGACTTTAAAGTTCCATCAGATGGCCACAGTAATGACAAAGTTACTGTCTTTCTTTAGCAAAACATCAAAGATTCATCATGGGACCTTTTTAATAATCTTAAACAAATATTCCAATATAACATTTTACATTAAGATTTTACAATTATTTTTTTGCAATGTGATTAATATCCTTTCAAGATTTTTGGAAGAAGATATGATGAAACAACTTTAGGCTGTATTAAACGTCTGGGTTTAACGTGCTCCATTCTAATATTTTAATAATATTTAGACTTGGCTACCCGATCAGAAAATTGAGCGTTTTACAATAAATGTACCATATAGATACCTACTGATGTATTTGCCTTAATGGCACAGGACGGGTGGGATACTTTGCTTGAAGGAATAGATTTAGATCTGTCTGAGAGATAAATTCCCATGGGAATAAACTCTAGGGATGAAACACTAAAACCATGATCTAAGAAACAGTCTGACTAGCCTGTTTGAAAGTGTGCCAAGTCTTGGACCAATGTCAATATTGTCCATAAAGCGCAGCTTGATTTCAGTTCCCAGAATTTCTGTGATTTGACAACAATAGCTCTCCTAAGTATAGTTACATTTCATCAAATTTTCTCCTGAACCAACAAATGGGCTGAAATCCAATTGATAAATTGACAGGAATAAAGACCTTTTTTTCTTTTTCTTTTGTGGTTAGCAGTTTAAACCCTGAAAATTAAAAACCATTTAGCTGTTGCTATTTTTACATTTTCCTAAACATTTATCAGACTCGGTACATAAGTCTATACCTGGAGTCTGTTCATATAGATCATTGAGGTCTCTAGCTAACTTGGCACTATTGCCATTGCTATGATTGGCAGTGCCTCAGACTACAGGTGCAGCTTTGAGCTTCAAAACTTGCATCAAAGTCATCTTAAATTAAGCTTAAGTGTACAAAGGCTTTTCCACTGCTTATAAACTAGGTCAATTTGATTGACTTTATACATAGTACAACCTAGTGATGTACCCATGTCATTTCTTGTTAGATTCCACATGATGCATGCCAATTTTAGCATAAATTGCTGGAAAGAGGTTACTCTTTTCAATCAAATGAAACAGGTGTATTTTTCCATAACTTATCAAACATGACGAATAATACATGCAAAGTGAAAAATAACTCTGTTCTATCTCACTGGCAATTTACATTTATATAAGACTGGTTGATTCAAGGAATCAAATTAGGAGGTGGGGTTGATAGGGTTGGGGGAGGGTGTTTTATATTTTCTAGGATTGGTAAACATGGAAGGTGAAGTACATTATCTCAAAATATACTTTTATTAGCACCTTTTCTAGTGGTTAAAAATGCTATACACAAAAGAAACACATTGACAATTAGGCCTACACAACACATTAATCAAATGAGTCTTAACTAGAGTCCTGAACGTCTTAACACAAAGAGTACTATGAATATCAGCAGGAAAAGAGTTCCATAAAAGTCCTTTGCTTATATACGCATTTCCTCTTCATTGTGGAGAATCCTTTCAATCCACAGGCACCATTCTTCTTCGAGATTAGATATGAATAATAATAATAAAAAAAGCATGAAAGCTCACAGATAGTCCATGACTTGAAAAAATTATATTTGCCTTCAGGTCCAGCTTATATTTCTTTTAAATAATGATTTTAAAGTGGTTACTATGGTAACTAACACAATTTACCTTTACTTTGAAATATTATATTTTGTAAATTGATTTAAACATCTATATGTTAATGTATATGTTTGATCTAATTCTGAAAGGTTTGTCACCAAGGTAGATTTTAGTAAGATGTTAAAAGCCCAATAACTTTGGATCTGACCGTAAACTTAATCTTTTGATTGACTCTTAAATCAATTGTAAAGATATTTGTTCTATTCTTAAAGTCAAGTATCCCCCTTTTTCCCTAACTGAAAAGTACTTTAGCATGCCTTAATTCATAGATCAAATCCATTTTCTATAGCATACATTATTGAAATCAAACCAAATTTGGCACCATTTTGGTTTAGATGACCAAAATTATCAAGGACTATTAAGGTTTAGAATCTGTGGAAATGGATTTGTCAATAATGATCTTATGTTCATCTAACCTAAATATTATATTTTGTAGCATTTATATTGAAAGTTGACATTGAATTCTTAAATTAAGACTTAAATGTGTCTTCTTTGATTAGGTATTCATGGTAGGACTCATGTTATGGCTGCATTTCACTCAATTTTACTCCCGGGTCTAAGTATGATGCCAAGACAAATAATGAATAAATGGCTTGAAGCAATATCATGTTTTGACATTCAGAGAGGATGGAAATGTGAGAAGCAAAGTTCATTAAAGGCATTGGAAAGTAACCATATCGTAGTAGAAGATTACATTGATGTCATTTTCATGATGTCATTTGGGCATATTTGTGACCCATCATATTGAAAGGTACCTTAAGGGTCCCCAAATGAAAATTGATTTTTTGGTCTCATCTGAAAGATTATATTTTAAGCTTTAAAATGACACCTTGCTTTTAGTTATTGGATGTTCGATTGCAAAGTTAGATCCAAATTGGTAAAAGGCATCGGGCTGATTTTGAAAACTATAGTTCTGAGAAAATTGAGTTTAAAGTTTCTGTACTAGTAAAACTTGAATGGAGAAAGGATTTGTATCTTGTTTTTTAACAAATTAATCTTGTGTTTTGGATGTTGGAGCCTGATTAACATGATAGAGTACACTTCAAAGGTAACGTTTCTGATGAAATTAGAAATTCGACCGTGGATGTGATTTTTGACTATGCTCAGCTTCAATGGCCCGTATCTCGTAACTTACTATGCCGGTATTAAGGTACCTTTCGATATGATGGGTCACATTTATCTTTGAAGTTACATTTCATTTTGAGACCAGAATTCCATGAAGATATTGAACTCTTTTGGTGGAAAAGAGTTGTTTAAAATAAAAAATGTAGACTTCTTAAGAAACAAAACCAAAAAGACAATGGAATATATTGAGTTAACATAGATGTCATTTCTGTGTCTTTCATCTGTTGAATTGGATTTCATTTTAAAGACATTTGTATATTTTCGGGAAAAATACTTGTTTAAAGAAATGTATAAAGAAATGTGCACTTCTTGAGATACAAAACCAAAAACAACTTAAGAAAAAAAAAATATGCAGTTGATGCTACAAGATAAATAATCAAGACCACATCTGCCAGGCCTTATTACCAGATTACGCCTTCAGCTCTGAATTCAACTTTTGAGCTGATTGAGCTAGGTTCTTGCAGACCATGCCAGATTTCAGTACTTACTACTAGGCTTTGATTTCATCCAGGGAGTAATTTCCTCAAAGGAAAAGAACCAGACAATAATCATTGTTTTGCATGCTGCCATCCACAGTTCATTCTTGCAATAGGACAAATCCTCTATTTTAATATAAGATAGTAATTAGTTGCATGTGTACAGATTTGAACGTACAAATGATGTCGTTAAGAAACAACCCAAATCTTTATTTTCAATCTAAAAACAAAACATAAATTGCATCTCAACATTCATGCATGTATACTGAAAGACACAAGAAAAATAATAAATCATTGGAGGAGGATAAAGAAAGGCAACTTGACTGTTTGGTATTAACTTATTAAAATTCACTTTTTTTCCATTTCTAGTCATTTTTTTTACCTTATTTGGCATGAAATTAAAAAAATTGGTCAAAATCCTCAAAAATAAAAATGACGCAAAATCTGAATGGGTGTTTTAAATTGAAATTCCCATTCATAAGCAATATTTAAAAAAAATATATATTTTCAGCTCGTCTGGAAGCCCAAATGGCCAAAATGGTGTTTTTTGTGATTTTCAAAAATTTGATTTTTGGTCAAAAATCAACATCACCATCATGTTCCTTTCTGGAAATGTATACTTTTATTAACTTTAAGCACTTTGTTAAAAAGTTATGGTACAAAATAAACTTGCAAAAACATAAAATTGAGTAACGTGCTTTCCACCCTTAACACACCTGTTCATATAAGTTTTATGAAGTAAATTTCTTGCTATTGAAATGACAAAAATGTATATTTTTATGCTTTATGTGATGAATTTTAGAAAAGTTGAGAACCGCTTGTGTAAATTATAAATACCGGCATCCCTCATGAAGTAAATTTCTTGCTATTGAAATGACAAAAATTACCTCACACCTATAGGCAGTGTAATAAGTAGCAAAGCAAAAGTGGCCTCATCAGTTGAATACATACAAGGCAAAAAAGGCAATTTAAATTGTCCTCCAGCATTTGCAAAGTGACCATCTATTTATAATGCAGTGGTGAGGACATGATGTTTATCTTTCATTCCTTTAGAGTGTCACAATAAACAGAGCAGTAGTGAGAGATCAGTGAGGCACCTCAAGTCAAAGGACTTCTAAAAAAGTGTGTTTATTGACCGGTTTACTTTATTTCAAGCTGATTTGTCCTTTTGCAATAAGCTCAAAGTAGATATTCTTTTAAAACTTTTTACAACAACATTCTAGCTTTGAAATGATTACTTAGTATTATGAGTGCTGCCCTTTATAATAAGAAGAATTTGCAGTTGGTGGGTAATTAGACATGGCATTGGGATGCTACATGCTTTTATCAGATGGCCAACTGTTTCTGAGGAGATGGGTTTGGAAAAAAGACTAATGTTCATTCAGGCTTATGGTGCCATTGTTTTGTATCCTCGATAATATTTCTACTACTGTAAGACTTAAACTTTCTGAACTGACCAGAAAAAGGCAACTAGCAAAATCCTTTAAAATAAAAGAGATGGTTGTGTCAAAAAGAACCATTAAAAAAAACCACAATATCTAAAGCAGAAAAAACACACAAACAGTATTTTTCATAAGGTTATTATGGTAGATGTGTTTAGCTGCTGCTTTATTTTACCTTGTAAATTATTTATGTAAAAAAAGTTAGAAAGTTAATCCTCATGCTTGAGTCACTGATCCCCATCCTTTTGAGTCATGTTATGTAATATGTTGACATCTGAAGTCACCCTTGTATGGCCATCAATTAGTGCATCCTTAGTGACAGTGATGGCTAATTGGTCATCACTGATGGGGAAAGGCACAGACCTCCACAGGCCATAGAACAACACTGAAAGGTTAAGAACATCATGAATAATTGCCAAGCCACTTAAGAAATAGTGGGCCCAAATAAAGGGAAAATGATTGCCTAGATGTAATTCAACTGACATTGGATGCAATGCTTTTGGTCTCACAATCCCACTCCAATTTGCTTACCCTTCTGACCTGTCTGGAGAGTAATAAACTGCCTAATTAGCTTGCAAATGATACTCAGTTGTTCAATCCCTGTACAATATGATCATGTATTTTCAATATTAACACATGTTAACTTTGATCTACGGTACTTATTCTACTGTATTGTTGTTGCCTTGGCAAATAAATTGCCAAATTGCTTTTTAGTTTTTTGCCTGAATACCAATAAATTCAAGTACAATAAACTTACATGTTTTTACTTACATGTTTTTACGCATTGGTTATGTGTCAATTATGTTACATTAATATCAACAATATATCCACAGGGTCTCTGTCATTCACATTTACAATACAAGTATTGGTCACTTTGATCAATGTACACTGTATAATTGTTATTTTGGGCAAATAAATAATTACTAAATTCAAATTATTTTCCCCCCTCTAATTACCTTACCCAATTGTAACTTCAAGGCTTATTGGGGTAATTCCTTGCTAATATCTTGCTAAATTACTTTCCCTGCTTCCTCAATACATACAATTGGATTTCCTCAAGGAAGAATCACATTGTACTTGTGGGTGTCAACATAGGGCTAACTCTCTGTCTGGTTTTGTGCACTGCTATGTTTGAATGTGCAAAATGTATTTTGTATTACATCTTAACATTTGATTTAATTCTCTCATAGTTTGCCAACCTGTGCTATACAGTAATGGAGTCAGTTCTCGATCTCCTTTGTTCCTGCAGGAAAAAGCAAAAAAAGTACATATCCACAAGGGTTAATAGTCAATTTTATGAAATAAATGTTTACAGTTTACAAGTTTAATAAATATGTACCGACATCTTGCATACCGTAGGTTTAAATAAGCTTACTTACTTACTATATATGTACGCATATATGTTTGAGTATGAATAGATTTTCTTTCTTGTACCATCACTTTAATTTCCCCAAGTACATGTTGGATACATGCTTAGTAGCTTGAAAGTGTAAAATAACTAGAGGTAAAACTGCAAATCCCATTCACATTCATCGCCATAACAATTCTCATAGGCTACACGGATTCATTCTCATTGGCAATGCGGTACATTTAGGGAACACCAAATTGGCTTGTTAGGCATGTCCCATTTCTTGTCATGCGTTGAGGCTATTTCTATTATATGGAGTATGAAATTGAGTATTTGTAACAGAAATTGGAAATGTTACTGGGTTCAATAACATCACTAAGGTGTAAAATGTGCAATTTGTAATACAGTAAAATCATTTTATTGGTTCCATAAAGTGCCTCTTAATATTATTTTATTCCCAAAGTTCTCACTAATGAAATGGTGTAAAAACTAAATCACTGAAAGCTGAAAGTTATACTTGTTTGAGCATACTTGAAGTTCTGCAAGCATGTTTATTACACAACAAAAATCATGTTCCTCATTGCATAGTATCCACATGGACTGTATACTGTGATATGACTTCATTGTGGAAATGTACTGTATAGGAACTTTTACATCCTTAATATGGTGCATGATTTTTGAGAAGAACCTAGCTTGATTCAGGAGTTAGTTTACTGCTGAAATGCATCCATAAAATAATGCTTCAATGCAGTACAGTAAAATCATTTTATAACTTGTTCCCAAAAAATGGAATGATTTGGAAGTTCAATCACAAAATACTTGATTAAGCACAATTTGTGAGGATTTCTGCTATTTGTCAAGCTTTTGCACGATCCATGATTTGCAGGTAGAGCCTCATTCTGGGAAGTGAACTTACTGCTGAAACCATAGATTTACAGGGGAGATACAAGGCACACCGCCATTTTTATTCCGGTATGGAGATAAAATTGGGGGTATTCAGGTTTTTGACGATAGCTTGCCGATGATGCATCGCACTTTGTCATTATGCGCGAATATTGAAACACGCACACACACTTTGCGTGCCGGTTGGCGTATCATTCGTGTAAAGTATTATTTCCGCAGGTTGTCTCTACGCGTAACCAAATCTCGGCACTCAGAGTTGATGTTTTGGGGAACCGAGTGGACCCAAACCCCCAATTTGAGCTCCATGGCTGATGACGCCATTACACGGGCTGATATACAAAGCCTGGTATCTCCCCTCATGGAAATAATCTACTATTTCCATGGTTTGATTGTGTATGTGCCAGTCTGAGTGATGTTTGAACTCAAGATTGAGGCTTTCACAGTGAATGGCAGATCTTGTGCAAAGGGAATATCAGATTTCTGATTTTAAAAAATGACCAAAGGGAGGCAAGGGTATGGTCACTGTATAGTTTGCACCCATTCATTATGGTGACATCATTATCGTATATAATTTCCTAACGCTAATTGTAACTTCAACATTTTAAACAACCTATCTGTAAAAAGAGGAAGGAAAATCAGAAAATTTAGAATGGAAAATGGCAGCACAGGATAAGTGCACAAAAATTATGTGTTATATAGAATATTAATTTTCTTTCCACTTAGTTAAACAACACTAGTTGTTTGATTTTTACACCTTGCATAACAGATAAGTAATCATTGTATATTCAATAAATAGACTCACCAGGTATATACTGTATGCAGCGCCCCAAGAAGGAGCATTCGCACAGGGGACCAACGGCTTAACGTGACTCTCTGAACCAGGGAGCAATTAGAGTAAAGTTTCTTGCCCAAGGAAACAAGGAGACGTAAACCGCCTGGCCCGGGGCTCGAACCCACAACCTCTGTATTACGAGACCCATGCTCTAACCGCTCGGCCACGCTACCTCAGCTTATTTACTTTTTAATAAAACCTTTCATTTGATCAACCAAGCAAATCCAGCAAAGTGTTAATTGCCTGCCAATATAACTACAGTTTGTATGTCTCTTGATTCAGTACTAGCTGGTATCATGTTGAAAAAGTACATCGTTTCTTTCAACCAATCCTATTGTAGGTCATTGATCATGAGGGATATTAGGTTTGATGATACATATAAATTGATCAAATATTTTATGAAAATAGGTGCTGATTTCCTCTCTTAAAATAATGCTGATGAATTACATCCTGTGCTATCGAGATGTGCAAATTCTTAAACGTGGTATCAATTCATCTGGAAATACAGCTGATTTAAATCTTCTTATGAGTAACAGGATGTCTGGGTGAAGATCATGCTGTAGCCTTAATTTTCGCACAAGATTTTGTCTTAAATCCAAACTCATCATTGTCTTGTATTACAACAAAAACATTGAATGATTGTTTTGATTGATAATATTTAGAGAGTGAGTTTACTGATTGTTTGAAACTTTATGGATGATCTTCATTTAATTGTGACCCAAAGTTAGATTTACTTTGTACATCATAATACTAGGGAATCATCATGCTAGTATATTTTGGAAAAGAGTCTCATAATAGTCCAGGAGGTGATCCCAGGTATTACATTTTGCAGACACAAAATTAGTCACAATATGGTCTGATTTTTGTGTGTACGTATGTTGTGTTAATACATGTGATCCACTACCGTTATTGGTATGATCATTTGTTTTGGAACCTGTACACACTTGTTTCGCTATTTATGTAAGAAATGACATTGGTACTTCGGCAGTGTATATTGTCACTAATCAACCAAGCAATGCATTCAAGAAATGTATCATATTCCAATAGGATCTGTGATGAACAATGAGCTGTGTCTCTGAATATGAGGTCTTGAAATGTATTAAAGAGGATCTCTTTATAGTCAAGAAGATAAGCTTATAAAAACTTCCAAAAATGTAACAAGGTTATATTTTCCATGGTCTCATAGAAAAAAACAATTACACATAATGCAATGTAATACCATGAACACATTGGATTTATGAGTACCGTACTCATTTTATTTCTAAAGCAGAGATAACACACAAAAATAAATTCTTAAGGTGAATAGAGAATGAGTAAAATGGACATCTTGAGTATAATGTGCAAGGTCTTGAGCAGAAGGATTGTTTTCAAATTTTATCAATTGTTTAAGTAAGCAAATTTTGAAACTGAGCAAAGTAGTAATATTGGTGTTTATATATCTAGCAAAACAGAATTTGATAATAGTATTCAGGGCCAGTGAACAAGTCTCTTTATTGACGACATACGTACAGAAATTGCATCCTCAAGGTTGTCTATCTAGGGCGCAACTGGATAAAATTTGCAATGTTGTCACTGAGTCTGTGCAATAATGAAATAAATAATGATTCGTGTTTTAAGATGTCACATGTATTTTGGCAAAAGACAATCATGGGACATTGTCTTATTAATAAGCTCTATTCCAATTGTTATTGAACAATTTTGTTGCACCTTGTCAGAAATTGAGATGAGTTTTCTGTATTTGATTTTGTTGAAAAGTAAATTAATGGTTTGTTATATTTGGGTATTGTGTTAAGGAGGCACTTTTTCTGTCGACTGTTGTTGAAAAGTCTAAAATGTGCTTCAGGAATTCCTATAGTAAATTGTGTTTTGATAAGGTCTATTATAATAGTATAGTGTAGTTTCATTTATCAAGCACATGTTGCGAATTATTGATAACAAAAAAACCATGATGTACTTAATATGTGAGACACTTGATTAAAGTTGTTTCTGCAATATCCTGGTATTTTTTAAATTTGAGGTTTTATTTTAAATGAATTGTTTAAAGTTATTCTGAACTATAAAAGTCATTTAATGTCGTTCAGTTTTTATTTAATTAAAACCTTTATCTTTCTTCTGTATTTTCTCTCACCTAGTACTATAAAGAAATTCACGTTACTGTACATTCTTCATAATCTGTTTAATATTATTTGAATATTATAAATGTTGGGAGGTAACAATTTAAGACTGCTTGAAGTTTCTACATGATGGATCATTTGAGATACCTATTAAAAGGTGCAATTCATGATTTTGAT
The DNA here is from genome assembly GCA_000969725.1 of Ophiothrix spiculata. NCBI lineage: Eukaryota > Metazoa > Echinodermata > Ophiuroidea > Amphilepidida > Ophiotrichidae > Ophiothrix > Ophiothrix spiculata. Next base: position 94,140 of record JXSR01S023191.1, read on the forward strand.
GTGGCCTCTTTTCTAGCTAAATAAAAAGAATAGTACAACATAAATATATACTGAAAATTTCACTTGATTCCAACCGTTCGTCTCCAAGTTACAAGCTTTTTAGCATTTTAGATTTCTCCATAGGTTACTGTGTTGTAATTATTGTTGGGGCCCTGACAATAATAAGAAAATGACACATTTTCTCACTTTTCTCAAAAATGCAAGCAAATATGAAAGAATGGTTTGGGTATCATAACATATACCAGTTGAGGATTCTTATAAGCTAAAAAACTTGAATTTGATAAAGGTGACCATGAGGGTGAAAAGTGGATCATGAATTGCCCCTTTAACAATGTCAATAGACAGTGCAATGTCTGCCAGTGCCTCAGACTACAGGTTCAGTTTAAAGCTTCAAAGCTTGAGTCAAAGTCATCTTAAATTAAGCTTAAGCATACAAAGGTTTTGCTGCACATAAACTAGGTCAATTTGATTGACTTTATACATAGTACAACCTAGTGATGTACCCATGTCATTTCGTATTAGATTTCATATACTATTTTCAATCAAATGAAACAGGTTTATTTTTTTCATAACATATCAAATATGATGAATAATCAATGCCAAATGAATGATGACTCCATTCTATCCCTTTAGTAGTAAAAATGATGACTGGGTGATGTAAGAAACATGTTCTCTAAATATATTTTTATAATGACTGTCATTTGGCAGATATGGATAGTTTCCATAATTCATGATATTTCAGTCTCTAAGTTAGAAGCACACAAAATATCTTACACTAATCCTTAGAAAAAGCAAAAGCACAGAAAACTGAACCAATCATTCTGAGTTTAAACCATGCATAGTACACAATACCTAAATGCGTTGTCAAATATAATTTTCATATATAGTATGTTTGAGAAGTAGTGAGAATCCCTTCATTGATTTGGCACCATCCTTCATGGGAGCTTAGATATGAATAATCAAAGACTGTCTGAAAGCTGACAAATATATCCATGACTTGAATAAATTATGTTTGCCTTCACTTTAACTTATATTTCTTTTGAATAATGATTTTTAAATGGTTACCACGGTACCAAACACACATTATGAAATATTATATATTTAGATATTAATGTAAACATATCCCATAGTAAAATGTAGCAGCTTTCAATGAGACGTCCAGGAAACCTCCTGGACATCTCCCAGAGACCTAGTAGTCTCAAGGAACATAACTGATCCAGGATTTGTAAGGCTGGCATCGACAAGCCTTTTGTCAATAATGTTGTCGATAAAACCAATTTCACTCGACAAGCCTGTTTATATGTTGACAAACTCGACAAAAACATAAACTAATACAGAGAATCAAGAAAAAATTGAGATAATATTTTAATCGTCTTAGCATAAGTTTTTTTGACCACATTTTCATTTATTAAATTCTATCGCAGCATCGCCACATTGATTTCAATTAAAGAGGGTGACAAATTCAATGGAGTGCAGCTAGTTGTAATTTCAATCCTTTTGGCTGGATTGACAAAACCTTATTGGTCGCTCAGGTTTTTTTTGGGGGGGTTGGTATATGGCCCCAAATAATAGTGGGCTATTTAGGTTTAGAAAGTCTATGAATAGATTTGTTGACAAACAACTAACATGATCTTAGGTCACTCTTAACTAAATATGACATTTTGTAGCATTTATATTGAAAGTTGACATATAATTTCATTGACTCCTATTTAAGACTTAAATGTGTCTTCTTTGATTAGGTATTCATGGTGGGACTCATGTCCATGGCTGCATTTCACTCAGTTTTACCCCCGGGTCTTAAGTATGATGCCAAGACAAATAATGTTTAAAGAGCCGGTAGCAAAAACATGTTTTGACATTCAGTGAGGTTGGGAATGTGAGAAGTAAAGTTCATTAAAGGCAAAAGAATACAAAAATGTTGTAAGAAGAATTTATATCAATGTCATTTGGATATCTTTTATCTTTTTAGTTCAATTTCATTTGAGACCTGAATGGTATGAAGACATAGGAACTTTTGGTGAAAATGTGCACTTGTTGAGATACAAACCAAAAGCAATAATATTATTTATCCTCTGTAAAAAAACTGTATGATACGAGTTTTCCTATCACATAGTTGATTTTCTATCACGTAGAACTATAAAGTTTAATACGATACAAAAATATCTATTTCAGTTATTAACCAATCAAGTTGTTTTATTTTTATATACTAGTGATCCAGGAAAAATGCAAAAACTATGCTTGACTTAACCATACATACATTTTTCTGATTTATATTAAGAAAGTTGAGAAACATACCCTGATGTAAATTTAAATATTTATGCTGTTATCGATTGTCAAAAGTGTTGATTGTCGTAAGTTTGACAGACATGTCATTATTCGCAATAATGGAGTATCGATAGTCGAGGATGTATAGTCCATCTCCTCTATAATACTACTTGCGAATGATGTACCATGTAGTGTATCTGCATTTCAAGCGATGATAGTGTAATCAACTAGCTTTTTGTAATGGCGCTATGCACATTATTGTGTTTACCTGGTGTTTACTAGCTTTTAGATTGGCCAAATTGTGATTAATATTTATTTAAACTTAAAATAATAGATATACACTAAATAAGGACAGATGGAAGAATAAGTGGAGATGATGGTGGAGGAAAAGTAAAGATATAAATGGCAATTTTCATCCCGACTACGTATTAAATGGATTATGCTTGTGTCGTAAGAGTTAATATTATCTTCAATTATTATCACTGACTGTCGATAATGTATCCATATGCTGTATAATTTGCTTCCAATATAGCGACATTCAAAATCATTATCTATAACATAACAGCACTATCCCTCATGAAGAAATTTTGTTGCTATTTGAGTGACAAAAATTACCTAACACCTGTGGGCTATGTTGATGTAATAAACAGAAAAAGTGGCCTCATCAGTTGAATACATACAGGCAAAAAAGGCAATTTAAATTGTCCTCCAGCATTTGCAAAGTGACCATCTATTTATAATGCAGTGGTGAGGACATGATGTTTATCTTTCATTCCTTTAGAGTGTCACAATTAACAGAGCAGTAGTGAGAGATCAGTGAGGCACATCAAGTCAAAGGACTTCTCAAAAAGTGTGTTTTGGCAGGTTTGCTCTCTGGGTTGTTTTCCTTTTATGATAAGAAGAATATCCAGCTGTATAGTAGACCAAAAGAATATATATAATTTGTGAACTTTTCATAAGAACATACTGATACTAGTTAAAGGGAATGTTTTTGCCTTACTTTTAAAAGCTTAATGTTTCTTGATATAATTAATGATTTATGTTTGTGAGGAGATAAACAAGGAAAAAAAACTTATGTTGATCTATACATAATTAGAGGATGATTTCCTTATGAAAGGTGTCTTTGGTTTCTTAACCTCAATAAATTCACTATTATTTTTTGGACAGTCTGAAATGACTTGAAAAAGAAAGTGACTAGCAAGGACTTTGTTAAAATGAACCAACCTTTTGTGACAAATTACTCAGTAAACTAAATTTTGATAGCCTTCAAATAACATTTTCAATATGCTACGTCAGTATTGAAAATAAAAACACTAGCTCTCTGTCATTCACCTTTACAAATCAACCCTTGGTCACTTTAAAGGGCCTTATCTACTTATTCAAAACAAATTAACTCTTGCCAAATTCAAATTCTTTGAATTCAAATTCTTTGAATGTTTTGCCTTACAAAAGCTAAATGTTTCTTGAAAATAATTAATGATATATGTTTCTGAGGAGATTAACAAGAAAAAAAATGGAAGTTGATTTATGCACAATTAGAAGATGATTTCCTCATGAAAAGTGTTATTGGTTTTTTAACCTCAATATATTCACTAATATTTTTGGACATTCTGAACTGACCTGAAAAAGAAAGTGACCGGTAGATTCTTTTAAATAAAAGTAAGGACTAAGTCAAAATGAACCACCTTTTGTGACAAATTACTCAGTAAACAAAAAACAATTCTTTTGTATGGAAATTTTGATAGCCTTCAAATAACATTTTCAATATGTTACGTCAGTATTGAAAATGAAATACTCACTCTCTGTCATTCACCTTTTCAATCAACCCTTGGTCACTTTAAAGGGCCTTATCTACTTATTCAAAACAAATTAACTCTTGCCAAATTCAAATTCTTCCCACTATGTTTCCTCAGGGCTTCAATTACCTTCCATTGATGCTAACATCAGAGCTAATGGGACAAATCCTTGCCAATATCTTGCTAAATTACTTGCCCTGCTTCCTCAATACATACAATTGGATTTCCTCAAGGAAGAATCAAATCGTACCTCTAGGTGTCAACATAGGGCCAAACTTGTGCTTCTGTCTGGCTCTGTGCCTAGCAATTTTGGTACATCTTAGAGTACAGTTATAAGTTTGGCATGTTTCCTTAACCTTATTTTGTCATTGAATTCCTTGAGGTGTATCTACAAATCACATGCATATTCATTTAAGCCTTTCCCCAGAAGTTCAAAAAGGCCTTACTTACTTTGATTTTGATTTCCATTGCTTTACTTTTTCATTTTACAGTAGTCTGAATTGTTAAAACAACCAGCATTCACAAAAGATTACCATTTACGTTGACCAACATATTCAACATTTACATTGTAGTCTATGGGCGAAGCCACATTAGTTGAAAAATGTAAACAAATTTACAAAGATATGAGGAATTTTTCACCTCTGTCAAGTAAATAAGAGCAAAATGACCCATTAACCATGGGTTCAAAGCTTCATTGATGTCTTTTGATATAAATAAGGCCATTTAAAATTGTAACTACCCATGCCTGTTGACAGACAGACATATCAAGTTTCTGATACGTGACCTAAAAGCTGGTAAACCTGCTCATCAGGTATATGGTACGTGTACACGTGAGCTAGTATACAGGCTTGTTGGGTTCAAAGGGTTAAATGATAAACTACCTCACATCCATGGGCAATGTTGATGTAATAAACAGCAAAAGTGGTCTCATCTGTTGAATTTATATAACTCATCCATAGATTCTAGTCATTTGATTGGTTAGATTGTAACACATGACCGTTTGTCATTTTTACTATCACTATCATCCGTTTGATAGTCTTTACTATCACTATCATCTGTTTGATAGTATATCAAAATTTCAATGTACAGTTACAACATTGCTTTCTGTTACATGGGTAAAGGGTAGGTACAATAGTTTAAATATGTTATCAAATGACTAGAATCTATAGATGAGTTATATAAAACAAATATTAACTGCTCTATATTCGTGTGATGGTCAAAATATACCATCCCTCATTGAAAGCTTGATTGTTCCATTATCGGCTCGTGAAATGGAACAATCAACCTTTCAATTTCGGGATGGTATATTTTCACCATCGCACTCATGAGCAGTTAATATTTGTATAACATACAAGGCAAAAAAGGCAATTTAAATTGTCCTCCAGCATTTGCCAAGTGACCATCTATTTATAATGCAGTGGTGAGGACATGATGTTTATCTTGCATTCCTTCAGAGTGTCACAATAAACAGAGAAGTAGTGAGAGATCAGTGATAGTCCTTAGGCAGGATAGGTTCCCATGTGCACGAGTTGTACCCTAAGTTACTCTTCACAGTCATGGACTAGACCATTAGACATGACAAAAAAGTGAGGGTAGCCTTTTTGTACCCCGGCACTTTTTTTCGCTAGAGGGCGTTTTCAAAATGGCCGCCAAAATGCCATTATTACCATATGTTGGTGCTTTTACAGTTACTACATGGGGGTAAAATGACCTAGTTTTCAGTGTTTTTCTATACTTTGATGATTTTAAATGTAAAGAGGGGTCAGATAACAATTTAAATGTATTTTTGAATGAGGGCGCTTTTCAAAATGGCCACCATAATGACATTAATACAACATATTGGTGCTTTTATAGCCATTATTTGGGGGTACAATGGGGTAAATTCAATTTGATGATTTCAAATGTAAAGAGGGGTCAGATTAACAATTTAAATGTATTCTTGAATGAGGGCATTGTGAAATGTCATTTAATGCCTTCAAATGACGCTTTCATGCCACTTGACATGCCTCACAGCCTTCAATATCAGCTACAACGTGATTGACCATTCGCTGAAATGTAGCTGGCGCATTCTTCATACCAAACGGCATTACGCAATACTGGTAAAGCGCATTGGGAGTACAAAATGCTGATAT
>JXSR01S023192.1:0-23372 GCA_000969725.1 Ophiothrix spiculata
GACCTTTCCCTTGGGATCCACCCCACAACTGAATGATTAAGTAGGCGGTCGATACGCAGGCGAGACTACTGGTTCGCGAACCATCTTGTTTCTGTAAATATTGACACCTTTACCTACCAATAATCGGTTAAAACCAGCCTCTTTGCAATTTTTTTTCCAGATGAACCCTAAATTAGAGATACTACAAAAGGACTTTTGGAACTGAGGTTTAGGTCAAAAGCAGGGTCTTGGAAACTAATTTTTTCCCTAAATTAAGGTCTTATAAACTGATTTTTTCAATAAAAATGACCACCATAGAGCTCAAAATTAACAATTTTTGTTCCCATGTCATTGAAATTATGGTCTTTAGTACCACAGTTACTTGAAGAATGAGAGTCTTGGGAGTGTAAGAGGAGACTTGAAAAGGGGTCTTTGACACAGCATATGCCTGTATCTTCAATACATGTGATTTCTGAACCGGCCCATTTCATAAAGATTTAAATCAAACGTATGTTTGATTTCGTACTGAAATTTATATTGTATCAACCTATTTTACGCTTGATAAATCAAACATACGCTTGATTCAAATCTATCTTGTCTTTTATTCTCTCTGATATATTATTTCCAATTTTTTTTGCAGAGAGACGACTTTGACCTTGCATGAGGAGAAACACTTGTTTGTTACATGGCCATGTGGAACCTTGACAAGTCATTTGAGAGACCTTGGCTTTGCTAAAGATGGGCGATATATTTGGTCCTTCCTGAACGGCATCTTGTATTGACATCATCAAAGGGATGGTTCAATTGAATACCCTCCTTATTCATGTACTACAATGAATGCTTAACAGACAATTGGTATACCTCAAGCTTATGACTGTTGCAGCAATAAATTACGAATGAAACATTGATGACAAAAGCTTAAAGGTAATAGCCATGTGGAGTCATCATGGCTATGAAAAGTCATTTGAATCAAGGCAGAATGTGAAAGGAGCAAGTAGAATTCTAGAAACACTGTCACTTGAACAATAATTTGCCAACAACAATTTAAATCCTGGGGGTACTCAACTTTGAGGTACATGCCATATGCCACCTAAGAGATCCTGTTTTTTTGGCTTTTTAGCTTTTTGAACTCCCTTGTCATTAAAACAACCGTTGTCGCTCAAAGACCCATCATTTTCTTAATTTGATGAAATTTTTCGAAAATTTCGCAAAAATTCACCAAAAATTTCACACATTTTGGCCATTCTGAGCTGGAAAGACCCTACTTTTTGGTTAATTTTGCCCAAAGACCCCCATTTTGGTGCACTTTATCCCAGAAAGACCCCCTTTTTTACCCAATTTGTCACCGAAAGAGCCCAACTTCCAAGATGCTTGGTGGCACTCCTACGTCACTTCCATGTGAGTAACCCCCCTGGTTTAAATCAAACCACAGTAAACTGCACTTTCCTTTTTTACTATAAATGTTAAAGTGGAATGGTTGTGATTATTAGTTTCTGGAATTTTGTTTTTAAATAAATGCAATGAAATCAATTTATGTAAAGAAAAGTTGAACCTTTAATTTGTGATCATGCGTAGTACTTCTAATAATAATAACATTGTTTAGTTGATGTTGACAACTTGGAAAGACGTTGTACAGAGGGACCTCAACTTCCTTGGACTGAGATGGTCTGTTGAAGAAGCAGAGGTGGCAGCCTAAGATCGTACTGTGTGGAAAATTCTCTCCGGTCAGGCAGCAGGTGCAGAGATGTGCGACGCTGACCAGTAGGTAGGTAGGTAGGTAGTTGATGTCAATATACAAAAGGAATGTTTTCTGCCATATGCAGCCACAAATTGGTATTGATATTTCGTCAGTCAACTCCAGGGTGAGGGTAGGGGTGTAACTGGGTATTCTGACCGGGTAACCACCCAAGTTTCAAAAGATGTGAGACCTGGACAGGTTCGAAACTTGCAATACAGGGTATCAAAATTTACTTGGTACTCTGCAAGTCTCACATAGGGTATTAAGTTTAACAGATATTTTGGTTTAGCTTAAAGCATTTTGGATATCAGTGAAGTATGATGAAAAACACCCACAGCCCAAATTTGGTGGAATCAGTTCATGAGGGCCCTGAGATATGGCTGCATGAATACCTGATATGCCTTTAGAAATCAATGTAAATTGACTTGGTTCCAAACAGATAGGAACCATACCAACTTACTCATGTCAAATATGTGACCCATTATATCGAAAGGTACCTTAAAGGTGCAATTCATGATTTTAATGTGAAAAAACCTTGCTTCTTTTCTAGCTAAATAAAAAGAAGAGTGGAACATAAATATATACTGAAAATTTCACTTGATTCCAACCCTTTATTTCCAAGTTACAAGCTTTTCAGCATTTGAGAAAATGTGTCATTTTCTAATTATTGTCGGGGCCCCGACAATAATTAGAAAATGACACATTTTCTCACTTTTCTCAAAAACGCAAGCATATATGACCAAATGGTTTGGGGATCGTAACATATACCAGGTGAGGATTCTTTTAAGCTAAGATACTCATTTTTGATAGAGGTGACCTTGAGGGTGAAAAGTGAATCATGAATTGCCCCTTTAAGGGTCCCAAAATGAAAATTCATTTTTTGGTATCATCTGAAAGATTGTATTTTAAGCTTTAAAATGACACCTTGCTTTTGAGGGTCCCAAAATGGAAATTTATTTTTTGGTCTCATCTGAAAGATTATATTTTAAGCTTTAAAATGACACCTTGCTTATGGTATGGATATCCTATTGCCAAGTTACATCCACATTGGCAAAAGGCATCAGGCTGATTCAGAAAACTATAATAGTTCTGAGAAAATCAAGTTTAAAGTTTCTGTACTGGCAAAACTTGATTGGAGAAAGGATTTTTATCTCGGTTTTTGAACCATTTGTCTTATGTTTTGGATGTTGGAACCTGATTAATGATAGAATACACTTCAATGTAATGTTTCTGATGAAATGAGAAATTCGACCTTGGACTCGATTTTTTACTATGCTCAGCTTCAATGGCTCGTATCTCATAATATACAATGCCCACCCCACCTTAAGGTACCTTTAGATATGCAGGGCACAAATTTGGTGGAATCTGTTCAAGAGGGCCATGAGATATGGCCCCATTAGTACCTAATATGCCCTTGGAAATCATGTAAATTGACTTGGTTCCAAACAGATATGAACCATGCCAACTGACTTGTGTCAAATATTAGGTGTAAGGAGTTTTTCACCATGTTGTACTGGAATATGAGGGGTATCAAAAAGTTTTAAAACCCACCCAGAAGGGAAGGAGGTATATCAATGAAATTGTGTCAGAATGGTCACTTGTCCTTATGTACATTATTGTTCAAAAATAGTTTCATAGGCACTTTCTTTACAGGTAACGAGAGAAGTAATGAGTGTCTTTGTATGTAGTAACCCTCCCTACTAACCACATAACATAAACAATAGGAGAAAACTGAGATATGCAGCGTGATTGAATCTGTTTGAAGGGTTACAGCCTAGAAAATCAATGATGAAATTCCCAAATTGTTTGATACAACAGTATAGGTTGTGGTCTCTTCTTTCTATTGATACCAAATTTATGAAAATCAGTCAACAAATTATGTCAAAATGATGTAATATAGCCAACCTTAAAATGTTGATTTCAAGCAAAACACAAAGTTGATTTTTTTTCGCAAAAGAAGATCGCTTAAATGTTGGTCTGTTGACAGTCAGTTTTAAGCAGGAAAATTGTGATACTTTGCAAAGTGACTATGCAGATGCCTTAAGGATCGCCTAATAAAATTATGTTCCGTGCTGTATCTCATTTTGTCAATCTTTAAAACTTTTTAATACCCCCTCGTATGGTCATAGAAATGCTGAAATGTAAAAAAGAAAACTTGATATGTCGCACTTCGGTATGATATAGTTTTGGAAATCAGAAACTTTTCTTCAGTTTTTCAATTTTTTGCATTTCCGAAATTTTGAAAAAATCATGATTAGACGGGTAAAAGCTTTGTTTGTAAAACATTCCTTTAATATCATAAATTGCAGATACATAAAAAATAATCATAATAAAACAACTAAAATTAATACAAATTGTTGACAGTGTACATCAGAAAAAACAAACACTGTTCTTAATTGTCAATTCTAAAAATTTTAGCAGTCTTAAAAAGATACAGTCATGTTGGTCAGGGAAATTATTATGGCAGGATACACCCAATATTTCCATAAACTGTTAATCGATAATTGTACTGTAAAGCATGAAAATTTCGCTAGCATTTTAATTTCGCTAGTATCACAATTCGCTAAATTAAAATGCCGCTAAAATAATTGTTAACATAGCATTGAATAGCAAGATGATTCAAATTAGTGAAATTAAAATGCACTTAAAAAGTGAGTGTTTCCAAATTCGCTAAATTTTAATGCCGCGAAATTTAAGAGCTTTACAGTATACTCTTAAAGGCCAAGAAAGTTTAACAGTTAAACTTGTAAACCATGATGCAAAACTGACTGCAACTAATCAGATATGACATGTAAATATAAACACAGTCTTGGTCTCAAGGTTTCCTCTCAGTGGGTAGCTTTCAAGCAATACAATAAGAATACACAGATATATCCAACATTGCTTAATCCCAAAAAGTGTGTTTCCCAATTATCAGGATTATAAGTGTCACTTAAGGTGATCACAAGTGTTAATACATTTTCCAGATTTTTACATTCCCCTTTAAATGGTTATCTGAACCATGCATTTCTAGAGTGAATATACACTATAAACATAATGGTGATTACATTTTTTTTACCAAAGTGTTTTTACTTATTTGTTTGTCTTAAATTTTCTGAAAAAAACCCATAAATTTGCTTTCGTAAATGTTTTAATTTTTCTATGATTTGGAATCCAGAAATGAATGTCTACGAGGGACTTTCTCAAATGTTTGGCTTTCCATCTTTGAAATATGATGGTGAAGGTTAAAATTGCGATTTGGTGTTTTATTTTTCAAATAATCAAGATGAAAATCGTAACCTTTGAGAATTAACTCCTCCAGACATTTGCTTCTACATTCCACAAAGTTCACATTAATACATTTTAGTTAGGTTTTCCAGATATTGGCCCTTTTTGCCAAAATCACACATTCTGGTAAAAATTGACACTACCATCATGTTTAGTATGTAAATCCACCACTAGAAATGTTTACTTTTATACTGTTAAAATAAGTTGTTTTTAAGTGACAATATAGACAACCAATTTATCAAAGTATGGATATACACAAGGAATCTATAAAGGGAGTTACCATGTCGTACAAACCCTCATGGGCGTAGAGTTATTGTACCTCTGGCATTTTGCGGCTGTGCATGCCACACTTCGAGACTATTAAAATCAGGATAGCAGAAAAATTAATTGGAATACATAGATCAGAACAAGTCACAATAAACTCTGCTGGAAATGTGGACATGGTTTGCACGTAAAATGCACAAGCGCATTATGCGTCAAGTAAGAATTCAAGTGATTTGCCTAGCTATTGAGCATGTTTCCAAACAAATCTGGAGATACAATAAAATAACTCTGCTCCATGAGCGACAACAAAATGGCGGCATTGATCAGTTCCCTTTTTCCTTGGATCTACCCCCCTTTTTCTGTTTTTTTTTGTTCACGCATGTGTATATTCCATAAAACTGAGTGGCCCTCCTTAGGGATCTACCCCAGCCTTAATGTCAATACTCTATAGATGGCGCTTTTCACTGTAGAAATGATTACATAATAGTCTAGGTTACTAGTCCAAATTATACACTCAACTCAACTCAATTAAGACTTCTTTGGCGATTACTTCATTTGCATGGAAAATTCAAATTCATGAATAGTTTGGACTGGTATTAATATGATCCACTTCTCCTGCAAATATGCAACTCAAATGAACAATTTTTGAATCAAATACAATAAGTGTACCATATTGGCAAAATCAAACAGGCACAATTTCGGGTTTAGATTGTTTTAATATTTACACCTTTACAATATTCATTTCAAAGGGCAAAATCATTAGAAAAGATACCTAGGCTCTGCATGCACTCAATCTCAGACCCTACTCTGCATAAATACTAAGAGGGGTGGGGTGCTCCCAGGGTGCTCCTTAAATGCAAATTTGCATATCATCAAACCCAAAATACTCCATAAGTTCTTTGGCTCAATGTTCAAGATCACTACTTTGTATCCCTGGCTTATATCATGAGAACATATCCGGATAGGTTTGCTTTTATGGTTTTTGTTCATTAACAAATTAACAATAAAGACTGAGATATACTTCATCATTCTCTATACTTTGATCAACACCAAATAGGCGGTCCTCTTCACATCGTGAATAGATACAGATAAGCGCATGCGTAGCTGGACACAGCACAACTGCATTTGAAATTGGCTGATTAAGCTTAAGATTTCAAGTCACATCAGGGCCCCGATCAGGGTGATCACACTAAAAGTGACTAGTTAGTGCTAACCCTAATTACAAGTTCAAATTCGTACGCAGTCGGTTAACGTGAACGTAACATTCTGGGTATTGTGTTAGTGAGTCAATTTTATGTCGGCAATTGCCGGAAAGTGTCAATTCGGCTTCGTGAATTCTCATAATGATAAAAAGTTTACACAATGGTGAAGATTTTTGAATAAAATTGTTTATTCAGAATAGAAATCATACTTCATGGTAAAAATTTTACACCATGAGAAAAATTCTGAATGAAAATTTCCATAAAAAATGGTAAAGTATTTTTCGAGCTTAAAGCATAGCCAGAATATGTGTTAAGACATCGAGGTCCGTATGAACAAAAGAGGTTTAAGATTGAGACTAGGTTTAAAGTTAGATTTGATCTAAGTCAAAATTACTGTTGCCATAAAATGACCTCTAAAAGCATTTTTGAACTACAGCTTTTAAATATTGAAGATTCAACCAAAAACCTTACAAAAACAAAACATATGACAAAATTTCTCTTAAACTTGGTGTAACTTCAAACCTGATCCAACTCCTAAACCTCCTTTGTACATTCGGACCTTATATGCTAGATCTACTGTAACAGTAGAACTTTTCAAGAAATTTGGTTGATACAGAAACATAACTGACTTTCCCTTCTGTGTCTATACTATACAATCAATGTAACGGTCATGGTGTGTACGTAATTATAATATTTGATTACCGTACATTATTTTTATGCAAAACGTGGAAGTCATTGAATTATAGTACAGAAATGATTACGGGGATGTGCTGCAAACTTGAGTAGCAAAATCAGGCTGTCTGGTATGCCAAGAATAGATCCTTTTTCTTTGCAAAATGTGGTATTTTGATGGGTCTGTTTTTTTAAATTTGCACCAAATTGGCGCAATTTTTTAATTTTTTTCTAAAATTCAATCAAAAATCAGCCTAAATTAGCGTAAATTTTCACAAAAAATTTCAATTTTTGTATAAATTTGGGCATATCATGGATGGGTCCCTTTTCCTTGAAAATTAGTATATACATGGGTAGTTCAAATTTCCCAGTGGCACACCCCTACCATAACCAGATTTGAGTACCCCCACCCCCCCCCCCCCCCCCCCCCGTAACAATTGTGTAGAAAAATCAAAAAAAAAAAAAAATTACATGTAGGTTGCGATATGTGTAGGATTTTCCAACATCATATCATAAATATATGTTTATGACTAATAGGCCTCATAGTTATACTGTAAAAGTTAAATTTTTTGTGAGTATACATCAAATCACAAAAGTAAAAACTCATGAAAAATATCTTTTGTACTAAATTTCTATTGTAATGACATTAAAACCGCTAAATTAAATTCTTGCCAATTTGACTATATCTGCAAAATCACAAAAAAATCTTCCAAAAATATTTTTACAGTAAACATATCAAAAATATGTTTATAAGTATGCGGTTTACTATACTGAGTATTTCCTACGACTTGAATGATGACATCCTTATTGATTTGCTAATTTGACAAGTTTAAAATGAGTTGTGCAAATGCCATTATCAACTTTTTCCTAGGTAACTTTCCAATTTAAAAAAAATGAGAATATAGAAATGAATAAGATATTTGTCTCCAAGGTAAAATTTTGACAGAATTTTTGATAACACTCAGAATGTAGCTCAAATTATACGGTAAGTAAAATGCAACCTTTAAAATCCATTCACAGTGGACAAAGACATATAATGGTAAACATACGTAAAACAGTCTTTAACTCTTATTGTAAATACATAGAGTGGTCAAAGTTTAGAAAGTAAAAATATCTATATTGAATGGTATTCAACAGACCTCTTCAAAATCTATAAAATTGAAATCTCAGAAAAAACATAACAATCTTTGCGTATAAAATTCTTGGCTTTACCGGGTAGTCATAACTTTATAAACATGTCATTTTATTGTCCGTAAAACAGACTTAAACTATAAGTTTGTTTCATTTCAATTACAAATCTAGAACAGACTTTGTACTTTCTCAAATATTTGGATGTAAAATTTTCTGGTCCGATTTCAAGGTTTTGTACTTTCCCTTTGAATTAAGTTCTATTGAGCATTTTCCTTAATATGCCCACTCAAACATAACAATGCTATCATTTATCTATGCTGAAAAATGAACACATTTGATGGGAAAATAAGACGTATATTATTTTACTTTTTTATATTACTATTTATAACCAAAAATCATGAAATCAGACCAGACAAAAATTCACCCAAATATATGATAAAACATAACTTTTGTAATACACTACCGTTTGAAATGAAACTAACGATTTAAGTTCAATTCATGGACTATAAAATGTAACCTTTACATACACATACTTTCTGATTATTAACATTACACACAAAGATTGCAAGGGTTTTTCTGAGACACCCAGTAATTCCAAACTACTTTTTTGACTGTTGGCACATATTACTTACTGACAGAAGAAGCAAATTACCACATAAAATTGAGTAAGCTCAGATCTCAAGCAATCTCAGGGCGAGTAACGCTAAACGTCTACAAAAGTCACGACAAAAGTGTGTCGGTAATCTCATTATAAGTTCAAATTTGAACATATCATTTTCAACGTAAACCATATACACTCTCAAGATTGTCTTTGACAAGTTACTTTTTGCTGTCAGAAACAGTAAAGGGCGCTTCTGATGAAATTTCAACACAGTTTTGTATTGAAAAGGTCTGTAGCTAATACCCATGCTATACAACCATTTTCCTCCTGACAGGTTCTCTGAAGGGTCACAGCATTATATGAGGGATGAGGGACGTTCAATAAGTTTGTGGCCTAGGTAGAAGGAGATGAGCTATGCGGTTGTTATTCATATGTTATATATTTCAACTCAATTGATGAATATTTGGAAAAGTTTCAAGTAAATATCTCCTTTCATTTTTATATTACAGAAACTTAAAAACTTGCCAATAAGAGGTTTTTGAGAGTTGATATTTTTACTATGAAAACTGAAGAAACAACATAACTAAACTGACATGCATTAACTCTAAGATCTCCCAGGTGCTGCTCCAAACAAAATCAACAAATTATGTAAATCTTTGAAACAGATAACTCCTTGAAGTAGCATGAAAATAACTTAGCGGCAGATTTCAACAATGTCATGGATATGTTGGTTGTTTAGTATCTCTCAAAGGTATACTTTTTGTAAATTTTTGATACTTAATTCTAAACTTCAGAAACCTTTAACATCTCCTTCTACCTCTGGCCACGAACTAATTGAACACCCCTCGTACTCAAGTACTTTTTCCCAATGGTATCTGGTAAGCAGCCATCTTTCTATGTTTTATGCACATCTCACCACAAGCATAATACCTATGCATCTCCTGCACTTAGCAGGTGCAGCATAGGTTTACTGAAGGTAACTGTGTAGGTACATTTGTGGTGGGCTTTTCCGAGGACAAATCATGTAGTACATGTAGTAGTCCTTTATAATTCATGGCCTTTAGAGAACCTTAAGCAGAAGGAAATTGGCTGTGTACCACATTAAATGCTGGCAAGATGCTTGGCGCTAACACAGATGCTAAAGTTGAAACAAAGAACTTATACTAGAGAAGTGGCACTCGCAGCCATTTTGTCGCTCATGGAGTAGGGGAGATTGCGTAAATCTCCACTTGACGCATATACAGCATGTGCATTTAGTTTCACCCACAAATCGTGTCTGCATTTCAAGCAGCGTTTATTGCGACTCGCTCTTATTGAGGTATGCCAATTTCCCCGCTAATCCTTTTTGAAGACTCTCACAAGTGTGGCACGCAGAGTCGTAAATTGCCAGAGGTAAAATAACTCGCCCTCCATGAGAGACAACAAAAGATGGCTGCCATCCCATAGGATTTTCAAGGCGGTCAAATCAAAATGGCGGCGAGCACCAAGTCCCCATTTTACTTTCCTTGAGTTGAAATCATTTTAACCTGCTAACATTTAGTTAGTGTTTTTGAAGTATTTTATCCAAACCATCCTCGGATCTTGCCCATAAGTCATCTCTGGGTTTATTGTTGTCAGCATCATGGTGTGGTGACTGTGATTCTTTGCTTGGCTTGTTCCTCTGTGCTGAAGTCATAATGATATTTACTTTCTAGTTGGTCAGCTGTCATCAGATCTATTCTAGGCACATCATACTGGCAGGAAATAAAATAGGAAATATCATGGTTATACGCGACACTATTTATACCTAAAGAGATAATATTTATCGTAAATTAGTAAATTTCTGTAAGTTTTTAATGTTCACTATTAGCATGTTTTACTAAGGGGTGGTTGATGAGTGATCTGGGCCGGGGATCTGGGACCTATTTCCAGTACTGCCTATTTCACTAACGTCTAAATCCATCGCAAATGCCAAACTTCATAGAAAAAGCAAGAGATCATTGCAAATTTGCGATGGATTTACAGAAACCGATTTCACTTAGAGTTGCAATGAAAAAATGCGATGATTTTGTTTGCGATTAATATCTTGTGAGTGCTTATGCGCATCAGCAAAGAAAACATCGCAAATAGAAGTCATCGCAAATGCTTGATATCACATGATTTTATTTCGCGCCATATTTGTACGAGATCATCGTAAAATTTGCGATAGGCTCGCCCATGAAGATAAAAGTGAAAAAGATGTTAGTGCAAAGTCATCACAAACGATTTTTGCGATGGCCTCTAATTTGCGAGAGCGTCTGCAATCATTGCAAAAAATAATGTAAGTGAAATAGGCCCCTGGTCAGTGATGGTAAAAAAATACAAGTTAAAGTTGCACCATTTTCCCTCAACCTCATTTTTGATGTGAATCTTTTATCATTTTTAGTCTATGCAACTAGTATACATTAGATATGCTACAATGAGCTATATGTAGGAGCGACAACTGCAACCTTTTGTCGCAGCGGCCCACAAATAGCCTTACATGATACATGTAATAATAATCTTACTTACTTGTGAAATATTTTCGGTTGCAGAAAAGACTTTGTTCATAACAAATGGTACACCTTCAAGAGCTGCAACGAAACAAATACAAATGATATCAAAATAAGGCACTATGATCGTGATGATTGTCAGATCAATGCAGTCAAGTTAGCTCAATTGGTAAGGCGCTCGCTTGCGGTGCAGAAGGTCCCGAGTTCGAACCCCCGCCGGTGCCAAATGTTGAGTGTGCTTGAAACTGCTAATTGTCTCATGGAAACCCTTACGAAACTCGGGCAGCGATGGTGCGTATGTGGGCTGATCAAGGTTTAGCGCCCCTAGAGGTTGTCGCAGAACCTGAAATGATGCTTGATGTGGAATGGAGCTTACTTGGGCCACAGTGGTCAGCGAACACCTGTAAATTGTGCAGAGGCCTAGTGGAATTACAAATCTGGGAGGCATAGCGCACTATAAATCCCCAGTATTTATTCAATGGGCTATTCTCTTCAATGTATCACAAATGGTTATGTGAAGTAGTGCTATCTATCTTTCCTGAGTATTATCCTTAGGTCGCAGACAGAGGGATAGTAGTTTCAAAGCCAGTACCGAGGGATAGATCATAGATTGCACCACTTCACCTTAAACCATGTAGTATTTGTTTTATTAAATCTCACTGTGACTCTTGGCGTGAGGTTGTAGGGAACGTAGCAAAAACTACCAGCCGGGTGTTTGTGACAGGCCAATAAATGGTCATGATTACTTAATGAATATTTATAAGGTGAGAGAATTTTTTTTATGAATCTAATAGGATGAAACATACCTTGTTCATCTAACATTAGGTAAAAGATTTATGTTTTTTTCAGATTTAACAGTAGCGCACATTTGCAAGAATGGCATTTCTCTGATTTTGAAAAAAGTGTCAAATATTCATCTACTATTGGCTACATTCCATAATAAATAATTTGAATAAAAAGATTATGGCCCGTATTCCAGAAAAGTGTTTAGCTAAATCAAGGTTTTATTTCTCGTCAACAGCACGACTCATTGAACTGTTTTGCTTGAAAGCTGCAATGATGCGTATCATTCCTGGACAGTTGATGCTCAGTTAAACAATGGTTTAACTAAACATCTTTCTGGAATACGGGTCTATATGTTCAAAAACATAGCATGTGATGTTTTTTACCATCCCAAAGATTGGCCCAAATTATATATTTTCAACACATACCAACTTCAATATACTTCATGATTAATTCCCTTAAATACGAATTTGCTACCTATGCCCTAGAACTCCAGTTCAGTTTGAGTAGGGAAATTCTGCTGGAAAATTTAAAGTGCCACCATAGATTAACAAGGGAGATACCAGACTCACGGCCATTTTTATTCCGGCATGGTGACAAAATTGGGGGTATCATCATCATCATCGGTCGGCTGCGCAGCAGGTGATTGCAAATTTTCTCCAATCACTTTGGTTTTGAGCCAAGTCAGCTATAGCCTGTAGGTGTAACATGTTGTTTGTATCGCCCAATAGCTTTTGGATATAGGACAGATATGATGTTCTCTGTCGACCTGGCCTCCTTCTCCCATGTGAAGGAGTATAAAGAGCATACAATCTGCTGGGCTCCTCCTCAGGCATCCTCAGTATATGGCCAAGAAATTTCATCTGTCGCAGCCTGACCCTATTTATTAAAGGCTCAGTATTTGTAACTTTGTAAATTCATGCTTGATGTTAAGCATGACCCTATAGCATGATGTTGCGAAGGTGTTTATTTTACTCTCCATGTCGCTGCAGCACCCACGATTCACAGCCATACAACAATACTTTCACACATGTTGTGTTAAATAGTCTAACCTTCATGTCAAAAGGAATAATTGTACTTTTCCATATGCATTCCATCTTCCAGAATGCAGACCAGGCTAGGGCTTTTGTAACTAGAAGCCATTGTACAACCCAGATATTTGAAGTCAGTGACATGCTTTTGCCATACACTTGGAGAGTTGGCTCTGAGCTACAGTTCACGGTCATGTACTCCGTTTTGGGCACACTGATGACAAGGCCTAGGTCTTCAGCTGCGGCTGCTGTTCTAGTCAACTGTGCCTGTGCTCTGGGGATTGAAGATTCTAGCAAGGCGACATCGTCGGCGAAATCCAAGTCATTTAAGACTTTTGCTGGATGTCTCCTGGACTGCCGTGGATGTGTCACCACTCCCGAGTCAGTATCATCAGTTGCCTTTTTGTAGCATATAGTCGACAAGCACAATAAAAAGAAAGGGAGTTAAGACATCTCCCTGCAACACTCCTGGTGTAACATGGAAAGGCTCTGAGATATTCCCATCCACCGCTTTTTGAGTTGTTGTACAAAACGCCTATAGCCTTCACCAATCTGTCAGGGATGCCGTAGTGATGTAGAACTGAGAACATGACCTCTCTGTTGATGGAGTCAAAGGCTTTCTTGAAGTCTATGAAGGTGATGGTAAGTGGGAGTTGTTGACCCTGGAAAGCCTCCATTATTCTTCTCAAGGTATGGACTTGCTGCATACAGGTATAAAGAGTATGCAATAAACAAATCGGAATGAGCAACACATGCTTGATCATTCACCTAGACTTTTGACTTTCCATAGCTGTCAATGTGTTCAAGCAGCTGGTTGAATTTCGCGGGTTTGCATTTGTTTGTCCTTCATATAGATTGTTCACACACTATTGAAAACAATATGCCTACTTTATTGACCTAACACTAAATATAATCATGACATCGATAACGGGAAAGCTTTCAATATGTTCACAGGGTTAATATCCTTATCATTCTTAACAAACTATGTGTAGGACATCAAGTTGTGACGTAGTATTGCATACACTCTATTCAGGTTTTTGCGGATGATGCATCGCATTTTGTCATAATACATATATATTGAAAACACACACACATGCTTTGCATGTAGGTTTGCATGTCATCTGCATATGGTATAAATTTGCGCGTTTGTATGCAACCAAATCTCGGCACCTGGAGTTGATTATGGCGACAAGCGATTGGATCCGAGTACCCCCAATTTGAGCTCCATGGCTGACGACGCAATTACATGGGCCAGTATCCAGTCCAGTATCTCCCCTGCAAATCTATGAGTGCCATCCATAAAAATGCAATACAGTAGTAGGGTATTATTACGGAATTTTAATAGGGGAATACGTACCATACAAAATTGCTCTGATCAAAGTCAAACTACACTATCTGACTATTCTCAGCTTCAATGGCCTGTATCTCGTAATATACTATGCTGACGTTTAGATATGACACATATAATAGGCCTAATTGTATACTTACGCCACAAAACATTGAAGGAAGATGACGCTGCTGTCCTTAATGTGGAGGTTCTACTTAGAGTGCTCTGCCTATTAAGATATGGTGGTCTACTGTTAGTTAAAGGCTCTGAGCTGGATTGTATAGGCTGAGGGCTGGAATATGATAAAAATAAATCAAAGTTACTTTCAATGCATATAAAAGGCTCCGAGGCATAAGCAGGCATTTTCATGGGGTGATTAGGCGTACATATATGAGCCATTTTGGGTGTTTTTCACAGATTTTGGAATGGCGATTTCGTAGTTTTCATCATATATGAAAGCGCTTAATTGGGTGTATTAGGGAAAATATGCTCAAAAAGCACCCGATTTGAGTAAAATTTGGTGCTTTTTTATCAAAATGGACACAATAATTTGTGGGTTTCTAAGCAAAAATTATGGCATAGAGATGGTCAAATTTTCAAAGTCCCGAAGCATACAAAATATTTCATAGATCTCCCATTTGGCATATATACATACCAACTGGGGTGCATGTCAAGACATTGTTAAAAACATAGGTAAACCACTTACCCTGCTGTACTATTATTGGTATATGGTGTAGTATTAGGTAGATTAGCTGGTGAGGAGCCCTCTGTGTATGATGTTGTCATCTGGTTGTAAGGATGCGGAGTTATATTGGATCCACTTATTGGAGGCAGAGAGTTCTGCTCTTTGATTGGTCCCATTCGTAAAAAAAGTGACATGCCATTGATATCTCTGTAATAAAAGAAGAAAATTAAAAAGTCAAGTTTCATTATTTAATTTGATAATCTAAGGTCCCTTCTACCTGTCATATAGAAACCCTTAAATCTATACTCTATAAATCTTGAAGTGTGCAACAAGCAATTAGACTCTGTTACCTGATCAATAGCAATATTGGAACACGATTTGACCCGAATATCCCAAATTTGAGTCAATATCATAAATGACTTTCCGATTAAAGACCGCAGACAGCTAATGATGTTCATAAAATACATGTTGAAATTGTGTGTATATGTTAAAACTCTGCTATCATGGAACATGCCTGTGTGGGGATACTCTAAAAGCAACAGGTATTTTGAAAGAAAAGAAATATTGAAATATCAGCTTAACAACTCAACAATCCTAGATAAAGACATAAATAAATGTCAGCTTTATGACTCACCCTCTGGCCGCTGCTTCAACAGGTCTTTGTTTTGTTTTGGATGAACTAAGATAGATGTCTGTAATGGCTTGCTTGGTACTCCCTGTTGGCACCAGATGAATTATCACATTCTTCTTCTTCAAAATCACTTCTCCTGCAAAAGAAGCAAAAGAAATTATTGCAAATTACAAAGAATGTTTACACCTACCGTTTTATCAACAAGATCAATAGTGGTGTCGCGAGGCTAATGAGATATTCCTCACACCGATCATTGGTCTGCGGAAATATACCTGAGAGTCTTTAACAAAGACTATAGCCCTGTGGAATTTGATTTGTTCTGTATCCTCTGTTCTGCTAAGGCATGTATAGCCCTGTGTAATTTGCTTACCTGTATCCTCTGTTCTGCTAAGGCATGTATAGCCCTGTGGAATTTGCTTACCTGTATCTTCTGTTCTGCTAAGGCATGTATAGCCCTGTGGAATTTGCTTACATGTATCCCCTGTTCTGCTAAGGCATGTATAGCCCTGTGGAATTTGCTTACCTGTATCTTCTGTTCTGCTAAGGCATGTATAGCCCTGTGGAATTTGCTTACCTGTATCCTCTGTTCTGCTAAGGCATGTATAGCCCTGTGGAATTTGCTTACCTGTATCCTCTGTTCTGCTAAGGCATGTATAGCCCTGTGGAATTTGGTCTCCTTCTTTGATAACTGCAAGGTCAACAAGAACAGTATTGCCCTGTGGATTTGGAAGAAAATGAAGAGTAAGAGTATAAATGTGCACCATACCGTAACCAAGTTCCTTCCTGATAAAGCTTACTTGACCATTTTTTTAGTTTTTAGCGAAAAAGAATTCTTGACTGCTATACAAACCAAATCCATGCAATCAACAGTGCTTGCATTTTTGAGAAAAGTGAGAAAATGTGTCATCTTCTAATTACTATTGTGGTCCCCGACAGTAATTACAACACAGTAGCCTATGGGGATTTTTAAAATGCTGAAAGCTTGTAACTTCAAAACGAATGGTCAGAATCAAGTGCAATTTTTCAGTATAAATTTAATTTATGATGAATTCTTCTTTTACTCTCACTGCCTTTAATATGGCGCTGATTAAGCTGCGGCCTACAAAAAGTGTTTAATAATTTAAAAATCCCAGCAATTTGACCTGCAGGTCATCATTAGCTAGTTTCAATAAACCGTAATTATTATTTTTTATTTGTGTGCCAATAAAAACGCAAGATTGGAAAACAAAAATATTAAAAATATAAGCAAGTGAATTTTATCATCAAATCACCATTAATATTAAAACAGAGCTTTTCCCCTCATTATGCTTTTTATTTCATCCAATTTGGACATTCCTGTCCGCAGATACATTGAATTGAAAATAGAGTAAAAATTTCAATCTGGTCCGATTTGTGCAAATCATATGAAGTCTGTTTATCGAGATATAGAGTGATATGCCACGGATCCTTAAAAAAAGAAGATCTGTGGATATGCATACCAGAAATGAGCAACTTTAAACTGATTTAATTCATTTATCAATTTGTGTAGCTTAAAAAAGATTGATTATTAATTACTTGAATTGAAAACCAAAGAAGTGATGGATTTGAAGAAATAATTATTATCGATTTTGAAATACTTTTAGCTGTGGTACTTCAGTCAGCATCAACTCTAAAACAAACAAAAAAAGTCGACGGCTTTCGTACTTTGACCCCTTATTGTAAAACCAACTGAATTTCTAAAAATAAGTACTGAGTTGCAATTGTAACTTTGAGAAAAAGAAAAATAACACTTTGTAATTGTATCAAAATAAACTTGAAAACTAAGGGTCACATGAACACTGGGTCACATTATGTCATACATTCAGAAGCAGAATTTGACATTCCGGTTTCAGGAAACTTTGAACATGAAATTTTGGAGAGATAACAACAAAAATTGTTATTGTTAAAAAAATCAATGAAAAAAATTGTACAAAATCTTGCATTTTTATTGGCACACTGTAATAAAAATAATAATTGAGAACACTGCAATTTGCCAAATATACATGGTATCCTCACAGACAAACAAACAATTAATAACTTATTACGAATATTTGATGTGTGTCAGGACAAAGTATTTACTTACAGGTTGTTGGTTCCTATTAAAACATAAGTATCTGGTAATTTTCTTGCGCAATTTTTTGTCTTTCCATAGATCTGCATCTTGGTAGTCTGTTGTTGAAGCAATCTAGAGACAATGAGAAATATGTATTCTAGCAGAGCTGTTAAGCAACATATGGGGTATCAATCGTGCACTTTATGGTAAAAGCATGAAACTTTCCACAAAGTTCAATTGGGGCATTTGAAACATTTTTGGGATATGGTACATATTGTACATCTTCCAAGAATGATGCTTTTTACTATATGAACCTTTAAATACAATGACCTTTGACCTTACATAACATTTTATGTGTACATCTGAGACATAACAAACTATTCTTTTTCTTGATCCTGATGATAAAACGAACAATTTGAGACTAGTTTCAACAGAATCGGACAAACTTGAATTTTGACCCCCATTTACAAAAGTGCATTGACCCCTGGCGGCCATCTTGAAAGATGTACAATATGTACCATATCCCAAAAATGTTTCAAATGTCCCAATTAAACTTTGTGGAAAGTTTCATGCTTTTACCATAAAGTGCACGATTTATATGCATACCAGCTCTGCTATTCAATTATAAGTCTAATCACTGTTAAAGGAGCATGGTCCGATTGCGTCATTTTTTTCTTCACATTTTTTGAGATTTTGGTGCCAAAATTACTCATAGTTTTCCATGTGAAATTTCACGGCTGAGCTATGTTCTTTTTTTGGAGATATGTATGAAAATGTGTCTAATTATGGTAACCATTTTACAGAGAAGAACAAAAAAGCCCATAAAATTAGGGATATCAACGAGAAAATTAAAGTTCCTGTTCAATTTGTTTTCATGACACATTCGGATTGCACTCTGTTTCCAAAATAAAATGACACCGAGAATCACATTTGTAGGTCGAGCGGTTCCGGAGATATTAAAGATTTTGTCCGAAAAATTTGGCGCTAATTGAGTTACAAATAGTGGTAAATTAGAGAAAATGTCAATATAAGGAATTTAAGGGCGTGTAAAAATGACAAACTAACTAAGAAACATATTTGTTTTAAATATTTTTCTTTTACAAGTGCCTGACAGTAGCTAAGCGTAAAAAAAAATCCTATGTCTCACTTCGTATTGAAAATATCCGCCCAAATTTGAGGTCATTTGTTCAAATTCAACAAATGGACCAATTTGACAAGCTGTTACCAATGTCCAGCCAGTTTTGTGCCGGGAGTTTCCAGGTATACAGCTCAAAGGATATTCCCATTGCTGGTGGGGATATATAAAAAGCGTGTGGTAGCGTGGGGTTTGGAGGACATTTCGCGATTTCGCAAGGTGATTCATTCGTTGTTGAAAGTCAAAAATATAAAATTTTGATCACGAATATCTACCGGTTGTAATGATGTAAGACACTTTTTCTGAGACGTCCTGTGTCATCCAAGGATTGCAAAAGTATTGGGAGATCTCCGACCGGGGTGGTGGTCTGGGGTTTTGATCGACTGCTGTGAAGTACAAGAGATGGTTTCCCAAAAAGTGTCCTTCATAAATGGAACAATGGATCTATCTCCTTTAAAATAGTTGTTTACTTTTTGCCTAAAAGTGAGTGAATCACATCGCGAAATGCATTTTTGTACAACGCGCTATACCGCAGAACAGAGCTTAATTTGAGTTTGCACGGCAACCTCTGGTCCATCTTCACACGGAGCTGCTCATTTATGAAAACATACGAACATTCAATCAACTGTAATATACTTGTTTTATGATGAAAACTAAAAAGAAACCCCCCTCAATATTAAAAAACTCCATTTTTTCATAGGTACATTTTCAATTATTTTAAACATTATTGAACCCGCCATTAAGGAGTCTAAAGTTAAGGTACTTAAACATAAATTTTAACCCAGCACGGATTTTTCTACACTAATTGACATCCCTAATAAAATCAATACTGTTCGACCGATTCAGCTAACATTTGAAACTTGAACTTCTTTAGGGGTCATCTTTTATATGACGCTGAAAAGAACATTTTGAACAAAATCGAAAACAAGCTCCATTATTCAAAGATTCAAGGTTAGAGTTTTAATAATAACTGACTTCTTTATAGTGATTTTCCAATTTGGATCATAATCCAATTGATCAAACCATTTCTGATTCCCTGGAGATAATTTATCACAACCAATTCACTTCATTTGGTCAGTGCCGTGCTTCAGACTTCAGAGCACATCATATCAGTACTGAGTAATATTTACCCTTTTTACAGTATTTTCAAGTGACAGCTTTAGATAGAGGAAGACCAGAGTATCTGGAGAAGAACCTGCGGAAGCAAGCATAATTGACAGAAAACCACATGCAAATAGCGCCAGGATCAGGTATTGTACCTGAAACACCTGGCACTTGGAGCAAAACGAGGGAAGTACCACTGCGCTAACCGACTACCAAAAAAGTTAAGGACTAACCTGGCGAGTCATGCAACATGTAGGGACTTGCCAAAGGCTAATTTACTCTTCCATTACATTCAAAATGAGAAAAATAACCAAAATTGAATCCACTTTAACACATCATGTGCAAGGACAGCTGCGTCGAAACCACAAAATGACGTGGAGCTGGAGGTTGGGCAACTACTAATTAACGATTCTAATTATACTTGTTCAAAATTTAGCAATTTTTAACACAAAGAAAATTACCATGCCCCTTCTTTTCAATTATTCAAATTATCAGGGAGTAACCCTCTTTTCTGTGAAATTGTGAATGAACATGTGCACCCAAAAATACACAGAGCTGACCCACTAGGTGACTGTAAGCTTCAAGGCTGGTATCGACAAGCCCTTTCTTAAAACAATGTCATCGACAAAAGCTGTTAAATAATTTCTGTTGACAATGACAAGCCTTTTCATATATATATCAAGTTCGTTAGGGGAGCGGGTTGGCGTAGTGGTAGTTCCATCGCCTTGCACAAATGAGGTCCTGGTTCATTACCGCGCCCAGCGCTTTGTGCGCATTTGGTTTTCGGTCCATGCTTGCTTCCGAAGGTTTTTCTCCGGGTACTCCTGTTTTCCTGCTGTATTCAAAAACTGAATTTAAAAACATCTTGGAGTCAAGTTACTAGTTGACGATAAGAAAAAAAATAGTCTGTCTCAGCTTCCCGCGTGCATA
Organism: Ophiothrix spiculata; assembly: GCA_000969725.1. NCBI lineage: Eukaryota > Metazoa > Echinodermata > Ophiuroidea > Amphilepidida > Ophiotrichidae > Ophiothrix > Ophiothrix spiculata. The sequence goes on from JXSR01S023192.1 coordinate 21,062, forward strand.
GCTTTTAAGAATCCAAATTTAGCGCATTTCTTTTTTTTTTTAGGTTTTTGAGAGATTTTCAGGGTTTTTTTATCTTTTTTTCCTACTACTGGGAAAAAAAGTTAAATAAACGGCCACGAAGCGGCCGCGAAAAAAAAAATAGTGGCCGAAAAATGCAATAAAAAAATATTAGGGGGTTATTCCGCATCCGCGTAGCCCTTTCTTACTAAAAAAACCAAAAAAAAAAAATGCATAGTGCTTAGGGTTTTGACCTAAAGTAAGCTGAGACAGAGGGGTTTTTTTTGCCTTAGCTTCCTTGGCCTTGGTACCATGTACCAAGTTGGGTTTCCTTGGCAAAAGCCTAAACAAGATGAAGATGAAAACCGAAAATAATATAAAACAAAATAGGTCACACTCCATTTTGGGGGTAAATGCAGCCCTAATAAACATACTTACAACTTCATATCCAGGAGGGCACTTGTTTTTATCTGCCACCACACATATCGTTGTAATTGGATCTGTACTATTACTAGTCATCTTTAGAACACTCATGTAACTTTCTGGAATTAAGCAGCAACAACAACAACAAAACATTTTTAAAGAAAACATATATATATATATGAATTGAAAATTGTAACTAAAATCTTGATGTTAAAAAATGATGGTTGTCAGATTCCAAAACCCAATGCTACAAAAAATGTACATTATACAAAATACCAGCTACGTATACCCCGTCAAAACATTGACAATGAAACTTCATACCTCTAGGGGTATGTTTTATGCTGTACAGTAGGTTGGGTTATAGCGCTTTGTTTAAAAACTTTCGGGTTTGAAATTGAGATATATTTCACCTCAGATCGAGATATATTTCATCTTGAGTGGTTAGTATCTTTTAAAGATCAATCAAGGTCGGAAGGTCCATCTGGCTGTTGATGTTCAATACTTTTCAAAGTAGATTAGTACGCCGATCGAATCAGCGCTTGTTTCCTTAACCCGAAAGCGCTGATGGATAGACCGGACATTCGTCGTCATGAAGTCACGATAAATCCACATTGTCATAGTTTAGCCACTAATTTATTCACTTATACTACAAATATAACTTATGTACAATGTATGGTGGCTAAAATGTAGATCTGTTATTCCGTATTTCACCAAAAATGATACTAAACACACACAATTGTTTTAATATTAATTTCAATAAATTATATGTTTCATAATGACTTTAGAAAAACAAATATTAATGAAACAACATGGCTTATTAATTTACCAAATACAACCGGAAATAGTAATGAGTCTTGTGACAATAAAAAAAAAATTCATGTGGATATAATTCTGTTGACAAACACAAGCAAATGTCCTGTCTATCCATCAGCACTGATTTGATCGGCGTGGTGGATTTGCTGGTACGAAAAGCCCTGTTCTTTGGGAAACACAATCTTTAGACTTTGAATAAATTGCGTAATTATGCATTTAACTTCTATAATAGTCTAGACATGCAAATATAAACTTACCAAAGAAATCTGGTCATATGTACGTCTTTAAATATAGTCTCAATCAAAACACAAGGTACACAAACATTATTATTATCTATAGATACTGTCATGAAGTCACAGTTAACAGATTCAAATTTGTTTGTAGTAATCCAACATCAAAATTAATTAGCCATTAAATGATTACTTCCCCTTGGCTCATTCTGAAATTCACGCTTACTAACTATTAAGAGTCATTTGTAAGTTGTACCATGATTAATATTTACACATGTAAGGTTCAATGATTTTGGACCAACTAAAATTATAGTTCGATTAATAGAACCCTTGTTTTTTCGGGTGCCACTAACCAACATGAGAGATATAACTACCAAGTTCAGTGATCTAGAAAGCCACTTCACTACCTACCCCGAAAAAAAGGGTTCTATCATTTTGGGAGTTTACCCCCTGCAATGCTTTATCAAGAAGTCACTGACAAATGCTGACAGTAAATAATTTGACCACCAGCAATGTCCCAAATATGGAATAGACTCCACCCATCCAACTTGCTAGCAAGATCTGGAGGACACCTACTGGGAAAAATCCTTGGGGCCTGTCTTAAGAAAGTGAACTTGATACAGTGTTTGCAGGGTTTGATCTCAGATAACAGTTGACTTCATGTACAATGGTCACTTTTATAGGAGTTTGGTTTTCTCAGAAAGTATAAATTAGATGTAGGCCAACAATTAGGAAGGATAAATAAGTGATTTTGTGAAATTTACAATTTGTTCATATATATTTCCTCTGAAAAATGGTATTGAAATTTCAGATGTAACTTCATGTAGGCTATATAATCGTTTTCATTA
>JXSR01S023195.1:8624-25280 GCA_000969725.1 Ophiothrix spiculata
ATTGTTATTTCAAGTTCACAATCATTCAAGGAGTTAACAAGTCAAAACAGGACTTTGCAGTCATTGCTAAACACTGTGTCTAGTCTTTTTATTGGTTTTATTTCACTCTTGAAACAAATCAGTAACTTTTGAGGCAAATTTTGGTCACAAGATACTGTACACATATTTGATATAATTTATGTTATCAATTATACTGAATTGTATTTATGTTTTATTTTTCTAAGTCTCAGTAATGTGCAATTAATTATGCACTTGTTAAAAACACCCGGTCCATGGGTTCCCTGGGGATGGTTGGAACTGTACTACCGTACCTGATAGCCAGGGAGTTGATCATATTTTTGCCCCGGTGTACCAGACATATGCCCAGACTTGTTCATAGAGTTTATGCATGTCAAAAAGCTTGGATTTTTGGGCCGGTAGTAGGCCCAATATTAGGCTATGACGATAACTACATTTAAGAAATCAAACAGTTAGCAGGGGTCGGTACTGGGCCGGGATTTGGCATCCAAATATTGCCCTGTATGACCAGGACTTAACCGGGGAATGGTCGGGGAGTTCACAATTTTAAGAAGACACCTCAATTGCAAGTCCAAGCCATCCCCAGATACCCAGGGGCCTGGGCATTTTTTGACAAGTGCATTACTATTATTGATGTTTGTATTGGAGTTAATGGTTATGATAACAAAATGTTCTGAGCAATGTTCTTTCAAAACTATTTAGTTATAGGTTGGGTTGGATCAATTTTTCAATCTACATGAATAAGACCTAGCTAGTCACACATCAATATTATTGGGCAAACAGTATGCCTAAACTCTACTAATTACAGGCATGACAATTATCAGCTTTTCAGATGATTTCACCTTTAAATTTTTTTTTTTTTTTTGGAAATGTACACATTTAGCTTTTACTTGTTAAATCAGCCTGTTTTTAAGCTCTTTTGGGCAAATTTTGACCTTTTCAGCATTTTTTTATGAAGGTCAATTGTCATGTCTGTAACTATTTAGGCTATTGTACATTGATGCTTATTGGTGTTTGCTAAAAGTTCATTCAATATGAGATCCATATATATGGTGGTAAACATTACCAAATGTGCTCTACTTTGAAATGTTTACAGGATATTTTAATTTCTTTAAGAAGTCTTAAATTTATGCATACAATTTACAAAGAGGTTACAAATTTTGCAATATTAGTCACAAACAAAAGAGTTGTAAACTCACATCCCCTTTCAGTAACACATCATTTTTCAAGCACTTATTTGTAAACTATTCATGAACTAAAAAAAAAAAAATGCCTAAAATAAGGTTTCCAGAAAAATAGAACATAGAAGACTCTTTTTATACAAAATATGATAAATATTCATGACATAAGGTGGCATATTAATATCATACTGCAAAGGAAGCAGGCTAATATATGAGAAGTGGTAGTTTGTAGACATTTCAATCAATAGCTACAAAACTCGCCCTGTTCGTTTGCTACATAAGATGTCTTCATCACTTTGGAGATAGAGTCAGCCTTTGTTGGATACTGTTTCTGTTATATGATCAAGAAACTGGTCTGGCACTTCAGAATAGTTTCTTGTTAGGTAGCAGCAATCTGGGTCACTTAATTCCGCCACGATTTACTTGCATCATTACTTGGGCAAAGCTGGGATCATGTTTATCAACTCTTCTTGTCTTCTTTTAAGTCTGCTGTATTCTTCTTCTAATTTTTTTGTAATTTTTGTTTATTGGTCTCTATTTTATATGTGTTCTTTAGAACAGCCAAATTTGCATCTAATTCACACTCCATTGCAAATGCTCTAGGTGTTTCAGATCTCATTGTTGCAAAATGCTGTCGCTGGGATCTATCCCATGCTCTATACCGTCATCCTTTGTTAATTGCTTGGCATGATAGGAGAGGTCAGTGACAGTGTTCTCTTTAACACCGGCCCCAGTAAGGGGGGGGGGGGTTGTAATTGCTTGTCATGTTGAAATAGTGGCTAATTTATAATGCTTGATTTCCTTCAAATTGCTTTGGAAATTCAAAGTATGTCTTTTTGTCTTGATGTTGGAAGATTGAAGTCAATAGCATACTTGCCAACTGTTCCTATTTAAGAGGAACGGTTCTGTTTTTGGCAAAAGAAAAAGGTAATTTTTACCAATCCGTTCCTCTTTTGGTAAAACTCACCCTATAGTAAAGTATATGAAAATGGGAAATGTTCCTCTTTTTGGACAAAAATGTGCCCATTTGTCCCTCCTTCCAGTTTTCAAATGTTGAAAAGTATGCAATAGCCCCTCGTCTTTGTCGTTGTAGTTAAAAACTGTGATATTGAGCCGAGCATTTGGGTTGAACTTTTTTCTCAAAAGACTGAGCTTCAATCCTTCCCACAAATTGTCTCTATGAACTATCATGCGGTTTGAGGGTTTATATGGGTGTATTTTTGTTCTTAGTGTATCCAAAATGTCAGTAATGACATTACAATAAATTTCAGAATAATTGCAGATAAATTTGGCTATGCCACATGAATGTTCAATCTAGTCTTGTACTGCCTGGATGGCATTGATCTCGATGATAGTAACTTTATGGGTTGATGAATGTTTACTGTCTTGTAAGTTTCACAGTCACAGTTTCACAAAACACTTCTGGTGTCCTGAAAGATACTCTTCACCAAACTGATACAGATCGCTGGCATCTGATATCACAAAATTCAGGTCAGAAATAATGGCTCTTTTTGCAGTTGTCTTAAGGAAGCCAGCTGCCTGGTTAGCTTCACACTTTCCAAGACCACTTGCACTAAAATTGGTGATGAGGTTCACTTAAGTCTCTTTTCACTGGAACTTATATTGGCGAAAGAATTTCTACTCAAGTTCTGAGCATCACAGTGACCAGTATGCTGGTCGAGAAATGATATTTCACACCCAATTTCAGCTAATTTAGGCATTAATTTTGGGCAATCATTGTTGAACAAAGTGAAAGTCATGGTTCAAGTCATTGGTAACAATTACCCAATGTTCTTTCAATTGATTTCGCTAGCATGTGTTGGCCTTACTGATTGCGACGTTGATGCTGCGTCATGCTCTTCTGCTGAATCACAACCTACTGCACGTCTGTCTACCTACTACACAGGAATGTATGGTACACTGTGTTTTACCCTAAGGAAGAGATTGTGCCTCCTCTTACTGTGGTAAAGTTTTCAGAGAAATCCATCTTTATTGCATCGTACGTTGGTGGTAAGTTCTCCATCAATACCTGCAGTGGCAGCTGGTGGGGTTTTAATTTGGTGGGTCTAATGGTGCGTTAGCACTGCTTTCGCGCTTGCACAAACAGGGGGGGTTCTGATGGGGGATGTGCCCCCCTCAGTAGGTAGAAGATTTGTGAAAGGCTAATGGCGCAGTTTGGTAGCACTTTCAAGTGAATTTTATGGAAATTGTCTTCTTTGATTCCATAAATGTGGAAAAAAATTTTAATGTGGTTTGAAAGAAAAAAACATGTTATTTGATGCAATAATTTCAAGTGAAATTTTGAAAGAAATAAAAAAAATACACATGAAGTTCACAAAATTATAATATGCTAAGTATGTGACACAAAATAATTTTTATTGGCACTACTTACCTCAGTCATCTGAAGTATTCCATGTCTGAAGTATATTCCATATCATAAAAAATTAATCTCCACCAGGTCCAAACTTGTACAAGAACTCTGCTCTTCTATTTTTCAAATGTGCAAATTTGTCAATCACTAACTCATTGAAGTTCTGGGTGTTTTGGATCAAGTCTTTATGGATAGAAAGCATTGCCAGTGCATTTAGTCTTTCATTGTCTATTGTGTTCCTTAAAAAAGTCAGGATGCGCTTCAAAGTTGAGAAACACCTTTCCGATTCAGCTGATGTTAGTGGTGTGTTGACAGTTATTTGTAGTAGTTGGTAAAGTTCTGAGAATACATCAGAAAGATTGTTTTCTCTAATGAACTCCAGAAGGTTCAAACATTTGTCTGTGTCATGGAAGTCTTCTCTTCCATATAGAACTTCCAACTCAGTTTTCAGTTTATCCTTAGATATCATTGGATAATACTTAGGAAGCATATTGAGCTTGTCAGATGGATAGTTGCTTGCATACAGGTTGAAGAATGTAGGGTCTACCAGCTGCAAGGGGATTAAATTTTCTGCTGATGAAAAGCGATCTTGTGCTCATCACATCACATGCCTCAATGCAAGATGCTTTCATGCTTCGCTCTGGTGTTCTCCTCCATTTTGATGTTGAAGGTTCCTCCTACTCTGATGACGGAGATTCGCTTAGCTCTTCCCTGATCATGACTTCAGTAGTCCGACTCTGAAAGTTCCATCTTGTCGCCCCAGCCCTTGGAAGTCGACGTTGGGAAGTCTTCTTTAGAGCAGCTTTTCTCTTGGGAGATCCCTGGAAGAAAAGTGGAAAGGCTGCAATATTGGCAAAAAAGACTCTTATTGCTGTAATCTGTTTTGTGCAGACTTTTTCCATCATCAAGTTGAGTTGATGTGCATAGCAATGGATGAAATTGGCATGAGGATAAAGTCTCTTTCATTAATGTTTGAACACCTCCATTGGATCCCCGCATTGTTGCAGCTCCATCGACAGAGATCAGATAACTCTTCAAGGACTTTTCTAAAATCTTAGCGATGAGTTATTACATATTTGTTACTATTTAAAGAAAAGGGCTAAACTTCTCCAGCCCCTGTGTGGAACTAAGCAGTAATTCCTGCATGGCTGAGGTCACTTATACTAACTACAGAATGTATCACAGCTCTCTCCTTGCAAGTGCAGTATACCATGGTAATGGTTAGCTTGTAGCAGAGATGATCAAAATGGTGATTTTCTGAATAAGCCCCATCTACTGTGAGGCAATTGGGACAAACATAGTGTTGTGAATAATATATTCCATACACGGAACTGTAATAGCAAATTATACGGTGTACCATATTGGGCATCTGACATGTCTGTCATTTATTCAATTTGTAAAATGTTTTGGAAAAATTGTATTAATTTTTCCATATTCCATAAGTGAAAAAAAAGTATGCTTTGGAAAAAATGGTGGGGTTTAGCCCTCCAGCCCTGTTTAGCAAGCTGCCACTGATGCCTTCCATTGATGCAGCCACTCAAAGATTTTATAATTTCATCATCATTTGCATCAAAATGATACTGAAAATCATCCAAGTATTACATTCAGTTGTTGATGATCATTTGAACGATGGCACTTATAAGGTGGTTCTAACGGCTATGGTGTCCTGCACAGAATTTGTTCAAAATTTCACAGAATGTGCAGAATGATAAAAAAGCTTGTGTTCAGATTTTGATTTTTTTTTCCGTTAAAGCATTTTTGAGTTACGCTATTTCTTATTTTCCCAATTTCCCATAGACTTTGTACATGGCAAATTTGGCCACCATGAAAATTGTACAAAATTTGGCAAATTTATGAAAAAAATACTATTTACAAAATAATTTTTTTCTGTGGCAGTGGATAACAAAAGAAACTATTTTTTGTTTCTTTGAATGGCAAACTGATCACAGATTGTCATAAATTTTGATTTCAAGAAATATCTTTCATCGTTTACGAAAGCGAAACTTCTAATGTTTCTACTTCTCAAATTTTATTGCGTTAATTTCTAGAAACACTGAATAGCCAGATTTCTCAGAATTTTCATTCATACTTCCCATGCTTCAATTTTAACAAACAAGGTGTCAAATGAAAGCTTATCAAATTTGCAACAATCTCTCGTTGGCTTTTAAAATTAAAGTGTTTCTAGAAAAAGTTATAGGTGTTTGAAAATATGCATAAATTTAGGAGCTAAAAAATCATTTTTCTTGATAATAAAACACTTTCTGGCAAAAAGCCCACGAGAGAATTTAGCTATTGTGATCCTTCACCAGCCCCTAAAATTTGAATGTCATAGCACATTCCCTCTTGACATGAAAATTCAAAAACTCTGATTTTTTAGGGAATTTTCAAAAAATAAAGAAAAACATAAGAAATTGGCAGAATATTATAAAACTTATTAAATGTTACCATTGAAGGGTTTTCTTTAAGTGGAAATAGGTTTTGTTCCCCTTTCCCAAAAACTATTCACTTTATACCTAATTTTCTGACATGGTTAGATAGCCGTTCAAGCTACCTTAAGTGAAAAAAATATAAGTCCATAACTTCGACGATGCTCTGCATAATAATGTACATATATTATCAATATTGCGGTGGATTGTACAAAACATGTACACTTCAGATGAATCTGTAAAACAATTAAAAGATAAACACATCTTAAATGATGTTCCTTTCTCCTTGGTAGAATGTAGAGATGTGCGTTATCCACACCATCTAATCAAGTTGCTGGTTATCACAACAATTTTAGGAGTAAGGGCTAAAAACAGGTATTTTTGCTGCAATTCAGGGATGAGGCAACTCTCCAAAAACACCCAAGATGATACTCCAACCCAGGCCCTGTGACACTGGTAATTGACCTACAGGAATGGGACCACTCTTCTTCTGGGAATCAAGTGAAGCTCAAGGTGGCACTTTAACCCTTATAACTTGGTCTTTGAAAATATTTTTTAAAAATTGAAAGTGACAAGAGGCTGTATTATGTCTGTTTTGAGATTGACAGTCACATATTTAAAAAATTTACAGTTACAATGTGCTGTCCAATTTCCCCTAATGTGAAGTACTGCTATCGCGATTCACAGACTCTTGAGGCATAAGCTGGTGGGTTGATTTGATGGTGCTGCACAGGTCCATTGTTTTGTATACCATGCATCCATGCAGGGTTGAACGGGTCGTTATTGGACTCACATATGTTATGAAGAGTGCAACATGCTTGGACTAATGTTGTCATGAAAGTCAACTGAAGATCATTCTTTTTGTTGAGTATCCTCCATCGTCCTTTCAAACGACCAAAAGCATGTTCTACCACAAACCTGGCCTTGGAAAGTCAATAATTAAAGGTCTGTTGATCGCGGTCCAAGTTACAATGCCTCGTAAAGCCTTTCATCAAACAAGAAAGAAGAGGATAAGCAGGGTCCCCTAGCAGCATTAGTTTTACATTTACTCCATTAATGTTTAAACTTGGGTTGGGTTGGAACAAAATTCCACTGGTTAATTTCCTATAAAATGAGGAGAGAGAAAAAACATGCGCATCATGGATACTCCCTGGTCGCCCTACGTTGGTGTCTATGAATTTTTCCCTCGGCATCTACGACTGCTTGCAATACTATTGAATAATAATGTTTGCGATTAAAATAGTCCTCTTTGGATTCCTCTGGAGCTTTTATTGGGATGTGGGTTCCATCGATGGCACCAGCTACCTGAGGGAAACCAAACTTCATGAAGAATCTTTGTACATTATCCTGAAAGATCAAACAAACAAACATAATAAGTGAGGGTTTTTCTTTTTAGCTGCTGTTGTTGTTTTTGAATGGAAACCTATTTGAAACTAGCAGAAATTTTAAACACTTCCTTGAACAACATGTTTTTTATTTATTTTAAAGTGATGCAAGTTGGTTTCCCAAAAAAATAGAACATTGAAGACTCTTTTCATTCAATATGATAAATTTTCATGACATCAGGTGGCACATTAATATCAACTGCAAAGGAAGCATACTAATATATATATGTATATGAAGTTTATAGCCCCCCTCATCTTTGTTGTAGTAGTTAAAAACTGTGATATTGAGCCGAGCATTTGCGTTGAACTTTTTTCTCAAAAGGCTGAGCTTCAATCCTTCCCACAAATTGTCTCTATGAAATATGATGCTGTTTGAGGGTTCGTATTGGTGTATTTACGTTTTTAGTGTATCCAAAATATCAGTAATGACATTACAGTTAATTTCAAAATAAGTGCAGATAAATTTGACTATTCCACATGAATGTTCTATCTAGTCTTGTACTGCCTGGATGGCATTGATCTCGATGTTAGTAACTTTATAGGTTGATGGATGTTTACCGTCTTGTAGTAAGTTTCACAGTCACAGCTTAACAAAACACTTCAGGAATTGTTCACCTTTTTGATGTGTTTTTAATATCTTAATGAATGTAGATGAGGAAAAAGTATTAGCATGACATAAGGTTCAAGTTTCTTGAATAAAAAACCCTAACTCTCAACAGTTTATCATGATGCCGTACAATTGAAGCAACAAGGGACCATACAACAGATTGGGACATGAAGTGTAAGCATGGCATTATAAGTTCATAAGTTTCGTGAATACAAATTATAAACTGTTGAAGTTCATCACAATGGTTGGAGTGCTGCACAGCAGATCCGGATCTTACACCCTTGTAGCCACAATCTACTGCAAAGCAGCTTACTTGCAGAGGTGCGCATTCATCTGGATTTGCACTCCCTTGTAGATTGCCCCATTGGTATCGAAGCATCATCTGTAAGCCAGTTCAAAATACCATCGGCTTGAAATGATGATTTACAATATATTTGTTCTCACATGCATCGTGATTATCTACTAAACACTCCACACAATAACAGATAAGTTCTCTGACATTTATTCTTCCTTTACATCCAGTAGATATAACAGAATGTATTTTTCTTGTATTTAAAACTGTTTTATATTCATGGATGTTACATTACTACATCCTGCTTGGCAATATCAGGCATGAGAATTTTCAGATAATTATCTGATTTCAGATATTTTGTCATCCAAAATCATCATAATTCAGATAATTTGGGGCTTTATTTAACATTTTTAGTGTTTTTTTGGTTAAATTTTACAAAATTCAGATATTTTCATGAAAAATCATTCTCATACCTGCAATATACAGGCATGAAAATTATCAGTTCCTTAACTGATTTCAGTTTTTTTATATTATTTTCAATTTTGCACTTTCTTAGTCTTTTTTGTTAAGACTATGGTCACAATACTTTGTACGAACAGTTACAAACAGTGTTTAGTCCGTTTAGAAGGACCACAGGTAGCAAGTGACGCCCTTGCTTCTCGCTTACCCTTGCTGCCCATGACATGTCCTTCTAGACGGACTTAAGTACTGTTTGGAACTTTTTGTATGAAGTATTGAGACCATAGTCTCAATCAACCTATTTTTAAGCTCTTTGGTGTTAATTTTGACCTGTACACTTTCAGCTTTTTGGAAGGTCCAATTTCATACCTGTAATATAGAAAAAGCTTTCCTTTTTATTTTTTCCTTGTATATTAATGTCCTGAGCACAGATTCCATCTACACGAATCATTTGCCTAAGAGAGTGTAGACATGTCTGATAACGATCCTCAAACACAGCACCAGCTACAGAAATAATTTCTGGCACAAGTTGATTCCAGTTACTGTCATCCCAGCTTCCACTTCCATCAAGGCTTCCACTTATCCATCTTGTCCAACGGTGTAGTAGATTTAGATTTATGTATATAGATGTATATCTTGTTCTTCCATTTGTGTTTGAATGGTTTGAATGTTGCAAGTAAATTGTAATGTATCCCAGGAATTTATGAGGTCAATGTAAGTTGACACAGTGAAGTTCATTGTTCCTCATTGCATAAGTAACTTAGGGTATTTTCTTCAGAGGGACGTACAACAAATTGACCACCCACTCTGAATCTCTGCCTCCAGCTTTAACGCATTCCTATCACATGGATTGTCAGGTTCGTGTAACACACATATATTAATGTCCTGAGCACAGATTCCATCTACACGAATCATTTGCCTATGAGAGTGTAGACATGTTTGATAACGATCCTCAAACACAGCAACAGCTACAGAAACTATTTCTGGCACAAGTTGATCCGAGTCACTGTCATCCCAGCTTCCACTTTTGTCTTTACTTCCATTTTTATTTATATTACTTCGTTTTTTGGATGAGTACAATGTATATTTATTACACTATACAAGTTCACAGAAATGGTGATCCTCATAAATTGACACTGTCAAGTTCATTGTTCTTCATTGCATAAGTAACTTAGGGTATTTTCTTCAGAGGGACGTACCCAAAATTGACCACCCACTCTGAATCTCTGCCTCCAGCTAAGGCATTCCTATCACATGGATTGTCAGGTTCGTGCAACACACGTATATTAATGTCCTGAGCACAGATTCCGTCTACACGAATCATTTGCCTATGAGAGTGTAGACATGTCTGATAACGATCCTCAAACACAGCACCAGCTACAGAAATTATTTCTTGCACAAGTTGATCCGAGTCACATGGATTGTCAGGTTCGTGTAACATGTAACACACGTATATATATTAATGTCCTGAGCACAGATTCCACCAACACAAATCATTTGCCTAAGAGAGTGTAGACATGTCTGATAACGATCCTCAAACACAGCACCAGCTACAGAAATTATTTCTGGCACAAGTTGATCTGAGTCACTGTCATCCCCGCTTCCACTTCCATCAAACTTCCATCGCTATCGCGTCCATTTCCATCACCACTGCTTCCACTTCCTTTACCATTGCTTTCATTTCTGTAACCATCTCTTTGTTTTCTCTTCCATTTCCATCACTGTCACATTCTTCACCTCCAGATTGATCTTTCCCACACTGACTTGGCAAGTTCGGATTTGCTGGAACAAGCTTTAAGTCCTGTAGCATCGACACTGGTTGACAGGCCTTTTGCTGTAGAGGCAAGTGACCCATGACACTCCATTTCACGAGGCAGGTACAACCAAGTTCTTCTTAAATTCAATCGTTATGCCACTGTAAAAACAAAAGTACAGAGAGAATGGAATGTATTTTTTTTATGAAACTTGCTGGGAGATTGGGGAGGGGGGTTTAACTATGCACCATTAGTGACAAAAAGTGTTTTTTTTTAAGGTAAAAATTGGTAAACTGTTCAAAGATTTCCTAGTAGCAAGCACCCTTCACTGCCTTGATCATGGCTTCTATATCATTCCAATACGGATCAGTCTCTTGTTTATCGTAAGATTGGTATTCACAGGGTTTTCCCTAGAACAGCGTCTGTGAACAATATATGCATCGTGCATATCTGTCAATCTGTCAGAGGCACCATCGTGGTGCAGTGGGTACAACACAACCTGATGATATATGCACTATACATGTACTGATAACTGATCTGCACATAGAAATGGACTCTTGTCAAAAGATAAGCACATAATTGCTTGACAGAATTTACTCTAAAGATCATAATTACACTATACAAGTTCACAGAAATGGTGATCCTCTTACATGAAAGTTGACACTTTGAAGTTCATTGTTCCTCATTGCATAAGTAACTTTGGGTATCTTCTTCAGAGAAATGTACCCAATAATTGACCACCCACTCTGAATCTCTGCCTCTAGCTTTAATGCATTCGAGTCACATGGATTATCAGGTTTGTGTAACATACATATATTAAAGTCCTGAGCACAGATTCCATCAACACGAATCATTTGCCTAAGAGAGCGTAGACATTTCTGATAACGATCCTCAAACACAGCACCAGCTACAGAAATTATTTCTGGCACAAGTTGATCCGAGTCACTGTCATCCCCTTTTCTCTTCCATTTCCATCGCTTTCATTTCTCTCACCATCACTTCCACTTTCATCTTCACTTCCATTTGTGTCACTTTCTTCATCCCCAGATTGGTCTTTCCCACACTAAAATGGTGAGTTCGGATTTGTTGAAACATGCTTTAAGTCCCGTAGCATCGACATTGGCTAACGGACCTTTTGCTGTAGAGGCAAGTGACCCACGACACTCCATTTCACGAGGCAGGTACAACCAAGTTTGTCTTGAATTTAATCGTTATGCCACTGTAAAAACAAAAGTACAGAGAGAAAGGAATTTTTAAAATAAAATTGTGTTGGCTTTTAACAAAGTCTAAGAAGAGAATGACGGCCTTATGTTTGTTCGTTTTTTTGGTAAAAATTGGTAAACTGTTCAAAATAACGTTCTTCATCCAAGTAAAGGGAATTAAGCATACATATTCTTGTTTTGAAAGCTGGACCCCTTCAATGATCACAAAACCCTTGAAACATTATAAAATGAAAATAAATTTGGAGAATCTTCAAAAATTGAAAATGGCAGGGACTAGAAACAGGTACAAATCAAGCCCTTTTAAGGAGCTTATCCGAATTGTCAAAAATTGTCAGTGCAATATGAAAGATGGCCACTGAAGAGATATAAGTTTAAAATTTCAGCTGAATAGTCCAACCATTTTGATTTTATGGGGCAATTTTGTATTTTAGAGCTACCTGCCAATATGTTACTGTGTAAAATTATTGGTTGCCATGAGACACATTTTCATGAAATTTTACATGGATTATGAGAAAATTAAGAGGAATATTTTGGCACCAAAACCTCAAAAAAGTATGATAAAAAGCTGAAGCAATAATCGGTCCATGCATGTCCTTTAATTCATCGTGTTTGAGTCAGATATTCGAAACCTGATGATGCCATGTCCTTCACTACCTGGTTTGACACAAAACAAAGTGATCCAGGCATCCAATATCTAAACAATTTTAACTTGGTTGCCACTTTTGCAAAAATCAGATTTTCATGCATTTTTTTATTGGGAGTAATTTAAAATTTGTACTGCACTTATCCTATCATGATCATGATGTGCATGAATATTTAATTGTAGGAAATTTTGGTCTTAACTTTACAAAATTTTCAAGAAATTTTAAATTATTAGCGGCTGATTAAAATATCAACATGAAAACAGCACTAAAGTATAGCGGACATCATTACCAGCAATGCAGCTTGATTACCGGTGTCCTAGTCTTTGTGTTTAGTTTGCTGCCATTTTGATTGGTGTTTAAACCGAGTATCCCGCCACTGAATAGAAATTGTTTACTTATCTCTTGATTTCTGAAAATTTAAATAAAAATTAATGCACCTACTGTTGCTAAACAGCTGCTTTCTACGGCGATTAGACAAGGTGGTTGAACAGTCTCACAATTTTCTCCGAAAGAGACTCGATAGCCAACGCTTGCCTTTTCTCGTGCGATTTCCCAGGTAAAGATATGTGAATGGGCCAGCACTTGATTGAGGCAGCTGGAAAATTTTCCATTTTTATTTATATTACATCATTTTTTGGATGAATACAATGTATATTTATGAAGTTTATGTCTTCTAAATCTGGAGCGACATATTTGCGATCCAACACGAATAACACCATTTTGAATACTGAAATTATAGTATTCTGGTGTGGCGCACTTCATGTACTCTGGGACCGTGTGGATGCTGAGTGTTGTAACCATTTATTGATTTTCCTTGATAAGTCTATAAGTCATAAACTATGATTGAGAAAGTTAAAAATTCTAGAATAATTAATATGACACAAGTGTGCATCTTGTGATACATTGTTGGATGGCAAAGAAACATTAAAACAAGATCTAATGTCTTCATAACTGAATTTTACCCTCACTGCATGATATCTCAATAATATTGGAAAAGAAACAAGTAAAGAATTGTTTAGTTTTCTGTCTGGAGTAACTACAATTTTACCTTGTGCACGGTGGGTATATCTTTGCCTACAACCGTTGCATATCCAATCCGTTGGCTGCAGGTCAGGATAATACCTTCTTTATATCATCAGAATCGATATTAAAAGATGGGTAAATCTATCTGATATGTGACCACCTTGATTAGGGCTGATGGCACCCTATACTACTAATCTGAACATAGTGAAGGAATAGACCTACCAGTCGCTTTTATGTAAGCTATGTGCTTATTTTCTCTAGAATAGTAATAGCTATAGTAATGAAACTTGGTGACATTAAGGGTTTTGGGTTAAACTTGTGTTGATAACTGTTGGGTATACTTAGTAGTCAATGATTTTCAAGGATTGAAAGAATACAAATACTTTGTCAGAGCGAATGGTGTGATTGCAACATTCATGTCTTACCTGTGGTCTCACCGGCATCGGCATCTTCCTCCAAGTTTACATTGGCTTCTGCAAATAAATAAATCCATGTAAACATTGGAAGAGTGAGAGAGCGAGACAGAAGATGGTATGGGCAAGATTTAAGCTTCATTTTTATTCTCGCCACATGGCTCCACCGGAAATAGTGCTCATTGGTAGTACTTTTTTTGCTATAACATCAAAGTCCATATTTTTCTGATTGTGTGAATCCAAAATTTCAGGTACGGATTGATTAGTTTTTACAAAAAGTTGAAGAGTAAAATTGGACCGTAAACCTTAAAATTAATAATAAACAAATTTATTGAAATAACTAAACCAATATTTAACCCATTTCTCAATAACATTTCGTATCGTTAAGTTTAAGTAATTTCACACAATTTCTTTTTCTGATATGATTACCACCAACACTCCATAGGATACAAAAAACTTGGTATGTTGTGGAAAATGTTTTGGGCAGTGTTGATTTAAAAATAATCATAAATGCATCTATGGGATGGACATGCAGTGATGAACAATGGAATATAGTGTTAAAGTTATTAATGAACTGCAACCTACCAATTTGTAGGGTTTTTCTTTGCCTTCTAAGCATAACTGGCAAGTCTGAGTCTATTTCTTCACTGGAAGCATCGGAAATGTTTACTGCTGTTTACCATCAGCCTAAAATTCAGTAAGAAAAATCAATGCATATTCTTAGCTACCACAAGCTATAAACAGAAATTTCTTATGATACTCTCAAGGTTTGGATTGGTCGAAAGACTTGGAAAATTGCAAATGAATACTTAATAAATATTACTCGAAACACAACAAAACCTTATGGAATATTTTTAACTTGAATGACTTAACAAGACTATTTGGATTGGAATTACCAATGACTTTCCCAATTACGGTTGAAGGGGGTTAATTATATGCACCTCCCCTTCTTGATGCAGGCTGCTACTTGTGTCACTCCATTGTCTGCTTTCTTGGGTTTCCTGGTTTGCACTCTTGCTCAGAAGCAATTGAGAAAAAGATGCACATTCAAGGTCATGTGTCCATGTTCACAAAGTCAGCCATGAGCTGCTCACTTCACATTCCTTCCTGCTTCTAAATCTGTAATAAAATGAAAAAGAAACAAAAAGAAACCCGCATTATAAATTGAATAAACAATTAATAGTAGATGGGACATAGGGGGAACGGGCGGGACATGTCCCCCCCCCCCCCTAAATTTCACGAGGGATGGACCCCCTCAAAAAATACAGAAGAAAGAAAGAAAAGGAAAGGAAATTGAAATTTTCCCTTTGTTTTTATAATTTGAATGTGAAAAATCAAAAAAATTATCTTTGTGCAGATTTTCAGACATTATTTCAATTTTCACTAAAAATTTGCCATTTTTTAGCAAATATTAAGATTTTTAAACAACTTGTAGCTGAAATTATCCGATTTGACAGATATTTTTCACACGCTACACACAAATTTCAAAATATCATAATTTTTTTTTTCGCCTCCTTCGGCGGCAAAGTTTTTTTTATTGCATTTGTTATGTTTTTCTTTACATTGTACAAGTACTTGGGTAAAGTTTTTTTTTTTTCTTACTCATCTTTGGGTCAAGATTTTTTTTTTCGCCGCCTATGGCGGTGAAGGTTTTTTTTTTCAAAAAAACTTCCATGCCCCCCCCCTGAGAATCAAATGGTGCGCCCCTTATGCCAATTTTCACTAAAAATTTGCCATTTTTGCGCAAATTTCAGGATTTGTTAACAATTTGTAGCTGAAATTATCCGATTAGACAGATTTTTTTCACATGCTACACACGCATTTCAAAATATCATAATTTTCCTCAATTTTTTTTTTCGATTAAAAAAA
This sequence comes from Ophiothrix spiculata, assembly GCA_000969725.1. Classification (NCBI taxonomy): domain Eukaryota; kingdom Metazoa; phylum Echinodermata; class Ophiuroidea; order Amphilepidida; family Ophiotrichidae; genus Ophiothrix; species Ophiothrix spiculata. The sequence continues at coordinate 24,290 of JXSR01S023195.1, forward strand.
AATTAGCCGTTCCCCCTTTTTGGAAGAGGATCTCTAATTTTGTGGAATTTGTTCCTGATGGTCCTGTCTCCCGCCATAGGCATTCAAATTCAAGATCTGGCATTTCTGTGAGTCGCATGAAACGAGTCAATTGGGAACATTTTGCAAAGTATCTCTAATTTTGTGGAATTTGTTCCTGATGGTCCTGTGTCCAGACACAGGCCTTGATGATCTGGCAGTGATGCTCTTTCCTGGATTTCCAAACCTGCACTTTTATGTACGGTCAAGTCTCTCTGTTCTACCTGAAGGCTCATTAAACCTGGACATTGGTCTGATGACATATCTTTCATTGATTCCTGTGTAGTAGTAGAAAGGGTGCCTTTTTCCTGGATTTCCAAACCTGCACTTTAAGTATGATCAAGTCTTTCTGTTCTACCTGAATGCTCATTAAAACAGGACATTGGTCCAATAACATATATTTCATTGATTCCTGTACTGTGCAGTAGTAGGAAGGGGTGTTATCGCATATCCTTTTAGTGTACTCATGAAGAACTTTCTTGAACCCAGAATCAATAGCTGTAATTCACCAGTTTTTGAACCAAAAACGGTTTCTGTATGGAGGTAAAAACAGCTTTTTGTTCAAAATGTTGGGTACATGAACAACTGACATCACTCAATCAGCTTTTAAACCTAGTGAAAGCACCGAGTTGACAGTTTACATGGTTTATATTGATGCAGAAAATAAACAAATGATCCCAGGGTACCTGTACGATGAGTATTTTACCACTATTTATAGCACTAAGTGATAGAAAGAATTAAGCAGCAGGTATTGTTTATAGTTAGGCCAAAAAAAAATGTTTGTTTGCCCTCCGCGACCGACCCTAAAATGCCAAAAATTTGGGTTGGGTATTGTAGTTTTTTTTTTTTTCTTCAAACATGTAAAATATGAAAACTCAATATTTTCGATGGAAAACGTAACATTTAACAGCTGGTATTCACGATAAAATCCATG